>JAIPRM010000893.1:8682-26999 GCA_025469315.1 Stegophylla sp. TES_Ste_2020 | reverse complement strand
ACCTGTTGTTCAACACGTTCATCCACCGGCACCTGGCCAACACGGGCGTGTCGATATTGCTCTTCGTGTGAGTATACCTATAAATGCAGGGATCATGGCGAACCTATGTGGACGCGTTTCACAGAGTGACACGCGCCAAAATTGAAATACAATTCGTAATTTTTATTTTTTATACCAACACTTAATAGTACGTTTAAGTTAAGTTGCTTCTAGCAAAAAATTAGTAAGCAAAATCGCTGACACACGTGGAGAATAAAATCGAATTGAAATTTTTCATTTGACACGTGGGTACAGTGGCGTAGCGAACTTAAAATAACTTTGAAGCAAACAGGTTCTTAAACAAACAAACGGCCTTTGAAGACTTCAACGTTTAAATAGTGTCGTTACTACTGGCTGCCGATGAACATTCGAATGATGCACTTCTGCAGTGTCTATGCTTAATTGCAATTTATTAAATTCATAATTTATTTAAAGTATTCTGTTTGAGAGGCGAGAAACCAATCCCAAATATAAAAAATTAGGAAGCGACTGCTTCTAAAAAATATGGTTCGTTTCGCCACTACGCGGGTACAAAGACTGTTCGCCATCCCTGACCTAATGTATTACGTCCTTTTTTGAGCAGTCTTTATTTTTTTCGGTTCTTTTTTTTCTCATCGCGATGTGTTTCTCCACCACGTAGGCTTCAAGACATCGGTCAGCTGGTCGCCATCGCGGTTCTGCTCATAACGTTCTTCCAGACGAACATATTTCAGGTGAGTTGCGCACACTGCGCGGTAATGTATTTAATATTGGGCACTGGTCAGTGGTGTACGCAGAGGGGGGCTAAGAAGCTGAAACCCTCCCCGGCCCCCGTTGTCCGTATTACACTTAATTTTATACTATAAAAGATGAAAGTTAAGTTAGCTTTCATGCATATTTTTTTTATTTATTTTTTTTTTTTTGACCTCGTTTTTTTAGTAAATATACCTTAGTTGAAGAAAGTCTCAGTAATCATTCTGCAGACCATAAATTATCATTTAGAAGATCGTACTTAAAACGCGTTATTTTTGAAATTTTCCTGAAGTTTTTCTAATAACCTAATGCCTATAGAGGTAAAATATTTTCTCAATATTAATAATTCCATTCATTCAAATCAAAAATAATAAATCTAAAAACTAAACAAATTACAATTCGTAGCATTTGCCACCTATCTTATGGTATTCATCAGATTCGGTGAAATTATCAAACGAATTTTTGTTTGATAAAACCTTGAAATACTCATTGGAAATATTGGATTAGTTTTTGTTACAAAACAGCGGTGATTTTTAGTTTTATAATTATACATCTAATAGAACACACTAAGTGGGAGTGGGTGCTTGATGGGGTGTAGAAACATGTTTCCCTGATATTTTGTCACAGGGTGAAAATAATCATTTTGCATTCATAGTGAACAAATCAATAACGATATTTTATTAACTTATTTTAAATTTGGATTCGTATAATATACTTTACCAAGCTTGTTCTAAAAAAATAACTGTATTTTTATATTATTTCAAATTATTTTAAAATGTTTTTATGTTTTCAATAAATACCTAATTAATAATAGTAGGTACATATATTGACATAACAAGAGAAACTAATTATTGCGTTCATATATTATTCAGTAGTCATTAATTTTCACTTAAATTCATAAAAATATATGGGACATATAGTTACTTAGAAACTAAAAAGTAAAGCAAATTAAAATATAAACAAGAAAGCCGGACATATTTTGCACCACGGATATTCTTCGCTCTTCGGGTCAGATACTCTTGTTGGGTATGTAGACTTTTAAATAAACGATAAATCATTTCTTCAATAAGACGATTTTGAACAAAGGAAGTTAATAATTTAAAGAATAAGAATAGTCGTCATTTTCAACACACCCACCAAGAGTATCTGACCCGAAGAGCGAAGAATATCCTTGGTGCGAAATATGTCCGGATTTCTAGTCAATACGTTACTCTACTTTCCTTTTTTTTTATGTAATAAATAAAGAAAAGGAAAAAAAACATTAATGAGAAGAAAACAAAAAAGCCAGACATACTTCGTACCTACCACAGGTGTTATTCGTTCCTGGGGTGGAATACTCTTGGTAGATGTGTTACATTTAAAAAAAAACGATAAATCATTTCTTCAATAAAACGATTCTGAGCGGAGCTTCAATTAATATACCTATTGTATAACAAATTTGAAATTTTTATGATGAATGCGTGTGATTATTTTTAGTAGTTGGTGAGAGTTTCAAGTTCCTAACTATATTATTTTTGATGTTAAGTTAAAAAAAAAATCAAATTTATGAGAATTCAGATATGATATATCATATATTTTATCAATTTTCCGGTAGTTTTCCTGTACGCACAGAAAAATTATTGAGAAATTTGAAATGACCTCTCTAAATTACTATCTGGGTGTGATTTCGAATCAATAAAATTACTGATCGAAATTTTTGGACAAGTATTTATATACAAAAACGTGTTTACAGAAAAACAGAAGAAAAAAATAAACACATAGGCCTCTTAGCTCCGATCAGAATCTAAAATGCACATAATTTCAAACGAATGAAACATTTGATTTGTTTAATTTCTCCCAACTCTACTTATGTGCAAACGTGTAAAACACTCAGCATCGTGGTCATTGGTGAAATTAGAAAATAATTTTGGGGTGGCTAAAATAATTATTCGTTTGATTTAACCCCGTCCCCCTAATGGTATTAACTTTAATGTAATAATGTAATAATAATGTGGAGGGGAGTTTAGAGTGTTTTTTTGGAGAAGGAACTAAGCCCCCAGGCCCGTAGCCACACCAAATTTTTCAGCTGGGACACACCAATTTTAGGGGGAGGGGGAATTATATATAAAAACAATATTTATGCAATTTTTAATTTATTTACACTAATATCTCGTTAAATGAACACGACGGTATGAAACATACCTACCTAAAAGCCTTTCTAATATTTTTTATACTATTAGAGGGGGGTAAAAATTGGGTTTAGGGAGTGCAACGCTCCTTCTGCCCCCCCCACCGTAGCTACGGGCCTGTAAGCCCCAAGACCCCACTATGATCGTGGTGAAAACGACCGGCACTGGTCGCTCCCTGTCCCAAACAAAGATCGCTTTGAATGACTTTGATATCGTTTTCAGGCCGGCTTCATCGTGTTGTTGTTCAACGAGTTCCGGTCGACCATTATCACCGGCATCGGCTATTTTCTGCTCACTTTGCTCGTACAAGGGTGGACACTGGCCAACCGTTTCAAAGGCCAAGTCTTTTTCTATTGGCCGGACGGACTATACATATTTTTTGTCCTTCATAAATTCAGTAAGTATCATGAAAATATATCACACGCAAAACAGTCGATTTATGTACAGTCAATCTGGGTGACTTGGGACATTTTGTATTATTTTTAGATTCTGAGTGGAGCGAAGACGCTAGCGCTTCTACGCGGATGTTTTTTTAACTTTTTTTTCTGTACACACTTTTTCGTATGGAAACACTTGTCCAAAACAGTCGACCAGGAATATATTTATTTTTAATATGGTAGTTTTTCAAAATTCTCAATAGTTTTTTCAAAATTTAATAAAATTTATCCAAAATTTGACAAAAACGTTTTTAAAACTAGGTACTTGTTTTTTTTAATCCAAACTTCATGAAAATTTAAATATAGATAGACAATAATATGATAATTTTATTAATGTTTCGGAGCAATACCATTTTGAAAATGTGAAGAAAAAAAATTGGACATTTTTTCTAACACTTTTTTCTCGTCATAATTGTTTTTCCTAATTTTTTTTATAATATTAATAAACTTTTTATAATTTTTAATTAAAATTTTCTTAAGTAAAATGAAGCTCCTCTCAGAATTGTCATTGAAGAAATTATCTATTTTTTTCTTGAAAATTCAATACACTCACCAAGAACATCTCACACAAGGAGCGAAAAATACCTACCCATTGTGAAGTGTGTGTCCGGCTTATTATAAATGCGTTTTATTTATTAAGTTTGTTGTTTAGTCGAGGATATACATTTCTGCAACTATAATATTTTTCAGAACGTTCTCTAAACTTATTTATTTTGTTGTCCTGTGGTTTCGTTATCATGAAAAATTTATTATTTCCATGGATCTTAGTCCATAATTCATTTCCTAACAAAATGCTATGCCATTCAACCAAAATCAAATCAAATAAAAACTATTTTATATTCTGATAGCTAGTGTTTATTTATTTATTTTTCTGTAAACCATTTTTAATTTAGAAATACTTATTTAAAAGTTTTGACTTATAATTTTTTAAATTTAAATTTGCTTTATATAGATTGTACTTCAAAGATCACTTTTTGGAAATTCTCAATAGCTTTTTCAAAGTTTGGAAAAACTACCAAAATTTGGCAAAAGTGTCTTAAAAACATTTTTTCTTAATTCAAACTTTATGAACATTTAAATATAGGTAGGAAAGATGGTATTAATATGAAGAATATTTGGGTGAAAGATAATTTTTAATGTGTGCATTTTTTTTTTTTTTAATACTTTTTCTCAACAAATACTGTTTTTATTTCTTATTCTCAGTATTTTTGCCAGTTCACATTTTTTTTATGTTTTACATTTTTTTTTTTTATAAAATTGACAATTATTATCATGTATTATCTACAGGTCCGCTCAAAATCACTATTTATTGTTTCTGTAAATTTCAATACACCCACATGAGGAGCAAAGATTACACTATAGAGAGATAATTTTTGAAAATTATCAATTGTTTTCTCAAAATTTGGGAAAAACTATTCAAAATTTGATAAAAAAAGACTCAAAATACATTTTTTTTTATTCAAACTTTATGAAAATTTAAACATAGATAAGACAATAATATGAAAAATATTTTGGGCACAAGATATTATGAAAATGTGAAAAAAAAATTTGAAAATCTTTTTCTAACACTTTTTTTTTATCAAATTTCTTTTATTATTAGTAAAATAGTCTTTTTTATTTTCTTTATTTATTAGATAAAAAAAGTACAGATAAGTAAAGCACGGATAAGTACAGTAAAGCAAGAATAAGCAAAGTATAGATAAAAAAGTCGGATATACCTACTTCGCTGTATATTTGAGGTTCATTATAATTTATTTTTGGTAACATAATATACAATAGGAGATAAAATTCTGTTGCTACATTTATATACGAAATATGATCTAAGAAATAAGTTGATACAAATGTATTCATTGAATCTGCTCTTCAGAAAATTTTACTACTGGTAGAAAATCACGGCAGACATTTTTTTCTAAAAGAAAATATTGAATACAATTTGAATTCAAAATTGTATCGTATTTTCATTGAAACAATTACTAGTTTTTTTCAAAATTTAACTTTAAACGGGGACAAAAAAAATCAAAAATCTGGCTGAACGAAACTTTTGGTTAAGTTGCACTATATAAAAGTGTTTCTATAAAAAACACTATAATTATTATTATGAACAAGTAAAAAGATAATACAATATGCGGTTATATTAAATATCAAAAGGGTCAATGGGGGGTAATTAAACTACAATGTAAATACACAACTGATGACTGGACTAGTCTGGTTAAACAAATATATTCTACAATTAGAGTTTGAAAGATGAAAAATGCAATAGGTGACTCGTAACAAATCCCTAAGAAGACTAATAGCAGGACTGCCCACTAGTATATTATTGATTAAAATAGATAAAAATTCTCTAGAATTTACACAAAAATTTATGAATATTAAAAGAATTTGTTTAGATTATAAAACAAATGAATATTACATTTCATAAATCATTCATTTTCTTTTTAGATACTGTTTAAATTTACTTTCAGCACTTTAACTATTAAATAGATACCATTATCTGTGTTCAATGATACTGTTTTTTTTCACAAATTCGACAACAATTTGTCCTACAAAAACATTTTAGACTAATTTTAGATTATGATGATTATTTTTTTTTCCTGTAAAGACTTTTTTGTATAGAAACACTTATCCAAAAGTCTCGATTAGCAACTTTTTGAAACCGGATTTTCCTCTAGTTGGTTATTTTAAATTTTTTAAATTTCTCAACTATTCATTTTTTTTTTTTTTTTTTTGTTTGGGGGAGGAATTACTCAAAAGTTGACAAAAAAGACTCGGAACCATCATTTTTTTTTTTTATTCAATTTTATGGAAATTTAAACATATATAGACAATAATATAAGAAACATTTTGAAAATGTGAAAAAAAAATTTGGACCATTTACTATTTTTTTTCTCAAAAATTCAAATAAATTATTTTTCCTTTTTATTTATTTATTAGATAAAAAAAGTAAAATAAAGTATAGACAAGAAAGCCGGACATACCTCCTACCACAGATAATCTTCGCTTTTCCGGGCCAGATACTCTTGATGAGTGTGTTGAAAATTTTGACTATTATTGTACTTTAATAATTAACTTCCTTTATTCAGAAGTCTAATTGAAGAAATGATTTATTGTTTTTTTTTTAATTCTGCATACCCATTACGAGTATCTGTTTCGAGGAGCGAAAAATATCGGTGATAAATATGTCTGACTTTCTTGCCTATATTTTTAGTTGCGTAAATCATCTATGAAATTATATATGTCAATTTTTAAATTTCATTTGAATAAATCATAATATTATTTTAACATTTCTTGTTACATTAGGTACCAAAAACAAAATTAATTTACAAATATATCGAAAACAAAAAAAGTACGAAATACAAAACACTAATGTATCTAAGATACCATTCATATCTATTTTATATCCATAAATAATGTAAATAACTGTTTCTTGTATTAACAAAACTGGTAATTGGACTAATTACAAATAATAATTTTGAGCTATTCAAATCGATCTACCTTAACATAACACATACTTAAAAATACACTTTCATTGATTCTATTGCTAAAATTAAACATGTAAAGTTTATATATATATATTTTAAACACTGATTTCAGCTTCATGTTTGCACTATTATCTGTACAAAAGAACAGCTCTAAGCATATCAGATCCTAAATTTTACACGGACGAGTGGATTAATCTTCGCATAAATCAACAATCGGGTCAACAGAGTCCTAAATATTGAACAAATTGTAATCGCATTGTCAAAGAAAGAAAGAATCTACTATTAATACAAGACGCTTGGCAGTTAATCAAAATCACTCAAATGGTAATTGTTAGTAGTGATTAATTACAAAATTGTTATTGTTGATGCCAATGCCATCAAAAGGAGAAAGAAGCCAAAAACATAAATTGGAAAATTATTTTCACAACAAATTTAATGTTTATTGAAATATATAAATAATAATAAATATATTATTTAAAATAAATCACAATATTTTTATACACAATAAATTATTTTGATCTCAATTTTAAATAAACAATATATTTTTATATAAATAATTTTGATTGAACAAACTCAATCAATTAAATAATTTATAAGCCAAAGGAATCTATAAAAGCTTTTCACCTATGCTAATAATAAAATATGTTTGGTAAAAATAAATAAGTATTCAACCTGCACAAACCGAATATAGATAATATGTCCTTTTAGGAAAGACTTAGGAAAGACTCTTGGACTAATAACTAAATAGGAGGTCGGTCAACTTCACCAACCTTTCTTTTTAATAATTTATAACAAATTATTTCGTCAATTTTTTTATACATACCTACCTATGTATAATATATGTAAAAAAAATCTACTCCAACAATTTTTTAGAGAAAGGGTGCACATACACATAAATAATATAATTTAAGTTAAAATATAATATAATTGTTATTCATTAACATTTGGTGTTTTTTTAAAATAAAAATCGCTGACCAATGAAAAATGATCTGATGGATAGGACATGGAGGGCACTCGATTCTCACCAATATCTTTTTCATTTGGCATGTTTAATATGTTACAGCGGGTTAATTTATGTTTAGTGTAAAACATATAGTCAATGGTATGCATGACTTCGCCTTCGCCTCCTCGAATTTTCCAAGATGTATATGGTGGTTCTGCTCCAGACACCTTATATGCACTGTCCAGGGGTAAATGTGGACAACTGCACATCGTACTATAAACAGGTTCTGAAGGCTCAGCATTGAAATCACCGCATACAATCGTAGCACGGCCGGCAGCATGGGAAGATATAAATTCTAATAAATCTTTTCCTTGCTCGTTTCGTAATGTGGATAACAAGGCACCTTTTCGAGCTTTAAGATGAGTTGTGGAAACGCATAGCTCTTTTTCTGTGCACTTGTCTTTGAGTATCAACAATAAAGAGACCTTCAAAAATAAAAAAAACATAAAATACAATGAAATTAAGAGTACACATAGCCGTCATAAGCTTTACCTGATTACTCTGTACTGTCCACACTTGCAATATTTTATCATGCTTTTCTATAAGATCAAACTTGTTGTTTTTGTAAAATATTGCACACCCATCAGGTCCATTGTTGTCATTAATGTACACACATGGTGAATCTGGTTTGGGTACGAATAAACCGCTATAGGATTGCGTAGCTAGAGCTCTGCTGAGGAAATCAAAATGATCGACTTCCTGTAATAAACAATTAATATAACAAACACATTTCGTTTTTTTTTTTTTTACCAACCTGTAAACAAATAATATCAGGACTATGTCTTAGAATTTCTTCAAGCATATGGCATCTCCTCCGTTTCCATTCTAAAGCTTCTAATGGACAGCGATCAAACTTATCATTATTCTGTCCCAATGCTGTAAAAAAAAAAAAAAAGGTTAATATTAATGATAATTACTATTTATAATACAATAAAAAAGACAGCTATTTTAGTTACCTTGAGATAAAACGTTCCATTGAAGTACTCTTATAGAATTTCCTTCCACATTATCTGAGTCTAAATAAATTAAATAAAAAGAAAAACAGATTATTAATAGTCAATAATTAACTGTTAGTTAATAAAATTAGTAATTACATTAGCATTATTTATTTACAAATAATAATAATAATAATAATATTCTGAACGGTTTTTTTTTTTAATAATTCCATGTGTTTTAGGTACCACTCATGCAATCCTAGCAATGATAGTAATCATACACACATAGTATTGATCAAACACTCAAATAAACTTATTTTAATAAATTACATTTTACATGTACAAATATCAAGTTATATTAAGCAAATTGTTTGATTTAGATATTTTATTAGAAAAACAAATTTTTTTTTTAGGTATAATAATAAAATGAGAAAGTATCTTTTATTTGATAATTTCTTTTCCTACTATACATAAATTTTATTGGAAATAAAAAACGAAAACACTGTGTATTATATCGTGTTTTTTTAGTTTGTCCGCACAACTCTTTAATATTATGTTGATCTAATACACAAAATGTGTATAACTACCTATTTAACATTTGAAACATATAATTTCAATGGCCTGTAAATACATATATTATGAATAATAAAGAAATATTTAAAATAATATTACTCAATACTGACCGTGCGGTATTGTTGAAAATGTTCTTTTGATGAGCTGTGAATGAGGACGATCATTGTGTGCTTGACAATACTCGAGTAATTGTTCACATGTCACTTGAGAGTCAAAATTTAATTCCTTGTCTTGAGAATCTTCGTTATCGATTTTGACAGAAGATGTAAAACTGCCCATCCTGAAAAATTGTGTCAACATGAATTTGTGTAAATTCTATGGTCGGTTACTAAACACTAAGTTTAATAGACCGAATGTGGTTAAAAAATAAGGTGATAAAAAAATAGCTATGATATAAAACAATTATATTTCTATGGATTCTATATTATGTACTAAGATTATAAGTTAATAAACAAACGTGTTATTGTTTAGTCAGGTTGTGGTTACTAGGAATAAATGGTGTGTGGTGGTCAAATACCTAAACTATGAATGCTGATCAGACATAATATACTATAAAAAAAAAAATAAATAAATAAATAAAAAAAAAAATACAGTTTTTAGCAGCAGGCCAATCATAAGTTAATCAAATACCTAATGACTAAAATCAAAAATAACAAATTGTAAAAGGCCTATACCTGCTGTTACTATATTATGGACATAATAATATATAGGTACTAAGCTAGATAGGTAGTGGTTGTACATTTTTCAGCCTGTTAGATGTAAACGTTAGACAAACTCATTGCGGGGCACAAAGGCATCTGAACGAAACGGACTCTTACCAAAGATATTTTAACACGGCAGCCGTTCTCGTCCTGGCAGACGCTTTGGACGAGTGACCGTTACTGTTAGAGCAATACGTTTTCCTCGGCCACAGTTTTCGTGGTGCCCCGAGAACGGTAGTAGTTCGGACGATCGGCCTAATCATTGCGGTGGTGCCAAGACAATATAACCAGACGATTTAACTCACGAAGAACGATACCTACCCCAGTGACTTGTGGTGGTGGCGAACGGATACATGATTAGATGGTGGTGATATGACTGATACCGCGACAATGACAACAACACATTATTATTATAATTATTACACATGTATACGTTTAAAGAATTTATCAAGTGAACTGTGTATATAATATGTGTATGTATGTGTGATGAGAACGGACAAGTCTCATGTGAGTGCAAAGCTGGGAAGTAATGAGGCACAAAGTTACTAGTTACTAAGAATCATTAACTAGTAAACGTTTCTCCAACTACCTAATAAAGTAAAATAATAATTTGTGGTTCAAAAAGTTAAGTTATTTTAATATTTTAAAAACATTATCAATAAGGAAAAATAAGTATCTAATGTTAAAAATTTATAGATTTATAAAGTATTATCTATCTGTAAACTGGTGCTCACACTGATTAAAAATGTATATATTCAGTAGAACTTGAGTACTTTGGTGCAGTAATCAAAATATTTAAATGAACAAAAATTCTGAGATGGATATTATTAAAATTTAATGAGTCAGTACCTTTGATATCTACTTTTTAACTAAAATATGTAACACCTAATACTTTCAAATTTTGTAATTTTGTCGTAAACGGTAACAGGGGTAGGTAACATTACTTGGTTCCTTTTGGTACAGGTAACAATAATTAAGAGGAAAGGAGTAACTTTTTTCGTCGTAGAGATTAGTGATCTATGTCGATGATAATATTGTCAGGTGGTAACCGTGACTCGGGAAAAAAACCGAGGAACTCGCCCAGCTCTGTGTGTATCGCGTGTGTTGCGCCTAAACGAAGCGAGTGAATTTAGAGCGTTTCGGGCCCACGAATGGCGGCGGCCGACTCGAATACGTACAGTGTTTCTTGTGTGAACTTCTCGGCGCACCGCAAGTAGTACATAGCCCCGAGTGGTTAGGGTGTGTGAGCGCAAACTGCCCGCAAACGGAGAACACAACGACGACGACGAATCGCCCGCATATACGATACAAAATTATCGCGGGCAGGTCGACGACGTAGGCCGCTGCGGTAGACTAGCGTCGTAGTTAGTAGCAGTAGTAGTAATCCGCGTAGTGGACGAGACGAATAATGGATCGCGTTTTTGCGCGGGGAACTTCTGGCGGCGGTTGGACGTGCGACACACGGTCAACGAAAACAAAAAACGACAATACGAGTGATTGAGCACAATATTATAATAATAATGTGCGAAATGCAAAGTGCTAGCGCGAGCAGAGAGCGAATGACGACGACGACGTTATCGATAAATGGCGAGCGATGTTCTTGAATGGTAACTATGGTAAGTAGCGCGGAAGTGAAAAAAAGAAATTATAAATATTCCTTTTCTTTCACCCTCGTGTATCGATCACGACGCGGCGCCGTGTCGGGAAAACACACGAGAATACTACAATGACGTTTCATTATCGCGGTTCTCTTATCACACACACACACACACCAACACTCACACACCAACACTAACACATACACACTGCGTTCGCGTGATAATGAAGAGCGCGCACCTGCGGCGACGACGACGAGACGCGATCTCGCGAATAATTCGTAATTATGCATTATCATATTATTATTATTATTAAATCGATTCCAATACAGAAGTTTAAAACGCGAGTTTTGATATTAGAGCTGTTGTGATTATCCACAGATTTCCCGTCCATAGGTAAGTAATATTAATTGCCATCATTAGCGCAAATATATGATGGGCTAGGGGGGCTTAGTACCCCCAAAATGTATATTTGAATAGGTATATATAAAAATATTTATGGTGTGTAACAATGAATATTACTTTATGACATAGAGTGATATTGCATAATTCTATATGAATCAATTATTAATTGTAAAATTACTAATAAACACAATATTTTCCTATGTTTAATTAACCTTTTTTTTGATATAATCCTTGATCCTTAAATACCTTTTCATTATACTGATGTAAGATAAATAAGCGTAGGTAAAATAGGTATTATCATACGTATTATACACTTCAGAAAATATTTTATACGACTATACAGTATGAAAATGAATAAAAAAATATTAGCCCCCCCTCAAATTTTTCATTCTATTTGCGCCTTGATTGCCATATCATTAATATACGGTGATCGTAATAGGTTCCTTTTTTTTTTTTTTTTAAGCAATGAGCATCGTGTTCGGATTGGTAAAAATGAAGTAGTGAATTTCATTTGGAAATTTAAAAATAGCATACTAAATAAAAAATTGTAAATCGTATAACCAGGCTCCTCTCCTCACCACTAATATAATATGACTAAATTTCATCTCTATCCTTTAACGGTTTCGATAAGTAAAAAAATTTCTTTTAAGTACAATTTTTAATATAATAGGTAGTATTTTACAACATTTTATACAATATAGAAATGTACCTAATAGCTGAAACATAATAATAATGACATAATTTTTACATAATTCCATAATATCTATTACTTAGTGTTTTAAGCACATTAGAAAAACCACGAAACTGAATAAATAAATAATGAAAATTAATATATTCTAATGTACAGCAGAAGTAATGTTTAACAACAAAAAAAACGAGATTGCTGATTGTATTGATATTTATGAACATACGTTGTCATTATGGGTATTAATAAACAAATTTTAGAATTTTACAGCCAGTCCACCAATTTTTTACCTATATATTTATTTATACTGCCACAGATATACCTACAGTTAGATGTACCTACATGGCTACACCAAAAGTATCTAACCCGAGGAGCGAAGAATATCCGTAGTGCGAATCCGTATATCTGAATATCCGTATGTCCGGATTTCTTGTCTATACTTTACTTTTTTAATGTAATTTCAAAAGTAATGCAGCAAGGGACTTGAAACTTTTATTAACTACTAAAAATGGTCACGAAAGTACTTCATACAAAATTTTAAAAACATTTGATCAATTTTCAATTAAGTACAGCATTTTGAAAATTTTAAAAATTTCTTGTTTTTTGTTAGTTTTTATGTAATAAAATTTTTAATTTTTGATATTAAGACTTGAAAATTTAATATGATTTCACTCACATATATTTCCAATCAGCCTGAAAAAATTTTAAAAATCGTAAGTCAAATTTTTTCTTTAAAAACCGTTTGAAGTTAGAATTTTGACAAAATTCGTACGTTTTACCTAAAATTACATACTTTAATACAAATATAAGAAAATTGGTTCAACCGATCTTTTTGAAACTTGGTATATTGGCAGAGAGTCTTATTGCAAATATTTTGATGTTATAAAATTTCTTACAAACGACAAATTAAACATTTTACAGGGGTTTGATTGAAAAAAAAAATGGAGAAAGTATGGACAAATTTTATTGTGTATTTCTAATTAACACCCTAAAACGTTTGTAGGTAATGTTTTTTCCTCAATCTTATGTATTTTTCGACGAAGAATACTATGGTGTGAGTTAAAATCTACGTGTATCAATAGTTTTCTAAAAATGTTGTCTTGAAAATTTAATATTTTCGGTTATTATATTAAATACCCGCCTACTATATGTCAATTGTTTTCAACGCTGTTCTTGTGGCATACTAGTTAAGACGTCAAATTTGAATGCGACGTTACACCAGGTTCAAATCTTACCAGGTTAAATAACACATGTTAAACATATTGAAAATTACGATTATTGTATATTAAATGAAGCTCCGCTCAGAATCGTTTTGTTGAAGAAATTATTTATCATTTTTTTAAATTCAACCCACCGGCCTAGTGTATCACGCCCAAGGTGCGAAGTACACACTTTTTTTTAAATGTAGTAGATAATGTAGTAGAGGAACTCCAACTCCTTGTACCCTCTCTTATTGCCCCTATTCCGAAAAATGTCTAGTGGAACGCGTTTTGACCCGTTTGTAGGAGTAAGTCCATTCAAGGGCGCTTATTGAGTGAATTTCAAGGGGAGGGAGTATAAATTATAATATTTTTATATTTACTACCAGTTTCAGCAATAATCCATCACCAATTAATGTACCCCATCCCTCCAAGTATAGTAAGTTCCGATAAAAATTTATATTAATTGCATTGGTCTATTAAAAGAATCATATAGGTACAATATTTAATAAAATTTTATTAAATATCTTATTACTTTCTTGAAGCATTTTAACTATCGTTTTCGTATAAAAGAATTGCGTATCAATGAAGAATGATTCTCCTCTCTTATGATATCTTGTTTATTGACATTCCGAGCTGTTGTGTAAAATAGATTATCTCTTTAAATTCTTTGAAATGTATTATTTTTATTCATAACCTTAAATTTTGAATCCTAAATTTTTTAAATCCGGTAAAAATTGTCTTGTGCAAAAGATTTACCACGTTCATTTATAACGTTTCTAGTGTGAAACATGTCTATAATCACTTTCTTTGTCCCACCCTTCAACATGCGTTGAATCATTTTCTGGCTATCAAGAATTTTTGAAAATCTACGTTGGTTGAAAAAAAGACTTAATATTTCCCCTCACAAAGGTTTTGTTTGATTATTACTTTAAACAATTTTTTTTTTTTTACATATAGTACTTTGTATGTAGTAGTGCTTTTCTCAGGGAATTTTGATGTCCTATAGATCAATAAAATCTGCATACTAGCATGAGCGCAAATAGATGGGGGGGATAGGGGCTTAGCACCCCCAAATGTATTTTTAGCCCCCCCCCCAAACTGTATGATATTTGATTAGGTATATATAAAAATAAAATGGTGTAACAATGAATATTAACTTTATGATATTGAGTGATATTGTATAATACTATATGAATTAATTATTAATTGAAAAATGACTAATAAACTCAATATTTTCCTATGTTTTATTAACCTTTGTCGAAAAACAAATTGTATTTCAATGTATTTTTGATACAATCCTTGATTCTTAAATACATTTTCATTATATAGATGTACGATAAATAAGCGTAGGTAAAATAGGTACATCATTAGGGCTGGGATTTCGATGCACTTTGCATTGTTTTTTTAACTTTCTGTGCGATGCTCGTTTCATTATAAATACGTTTTAGGTGTTTTTTAATTAGAATAAGAAATTTTATTTTGCATTTTTTGACAATATTTGATTTTAGGGTCATTTTTATCATTTTTTAAGGTATTTTATAGGTTTTTAGGTCATTTTTGGCCTAAAATTCATATTCAAAATTTTATTACTAACTTACAATATGGTATTTATTTTATATGCTAACAATAGATGAAATAATATCTTATCCTCAATTCTTATACATTATATTTATATAAATTCTTATCTTGCCTCCCAGTATAGCGATATGCTAGAAGCTTAGAATATTAAAATCGATAAAGACGCTCGACGATACCTCATACCATTCACATAATTTTTTGAATTTTAAGCTATTATAAATAAATTTTAAAGACATTTTTTTAGTACATTTATTGAGTTTTTAAGTTATTTTTGCATTTTTTTATGAGCGTTTTTAGTGATTTTTAAGGGCATTAAAATCCCAGCCTATACATCAACAATATTAACAATATTATATACTTCAGAAAATATTTTATATGAAAAAAAATAATTTATATAAAATATTTTATATGACTATACTTATCACAATGGATAAAAAAATATTAGCCCCTCCCAAATTTTTCATCCTATTTGCGCCTATGCATACTAGTTATAATATTGTACCGACCTTAATAATAATTTCTTGAACTGCGGCCCGTGCTGCAGCAACGATATCGGGACAGTGGCGGGATCGTGCGATGAGGAATCCGTCGATATCGCTATGTTTTCGGACATATTTCGCACGCTTATAGAGAAATTTTTTCAAAAAAAAATAAAAGTATATAATAATCGCGACGATGGAATATAGGTCGGAAATGGTGGTGACGACGGGTCCTGATCGGTGGAACTGCGCAATGATTGGTCGACGACGGTGGGTCCCCCCGTGTAGCTCCACTTTGTACTAGTAGTTCGAGGGTACGTTTTGCAGGTGGTGGAAAATCGGAGCCGAAAACGTACCGAACACGATCCGAGGAGAGAACAGTGTGTTACGGGTAAAAACGAAGAAAGCTGCACGACCGAACGTCACGCCGACTACTCGCGTCCATCACCGTCACCGTCGGCCCTTTATACGCAAGTGCGTCGTTGTCGGCGGATTCGCCACAGTTATGCAAATGTTTCTCGGCACCGAGCGCATACGTACACACATACGGTTTAACGCCTTTTGACTTTTATTATTTAACTATTTTTTATTTTTTTTTGTCAGTTCCACCTCGCGTGTGCGTTTTGTTCGCGTAAGCGGCCTATTATACTACATACATATATTGTGTGTGTGTGTGTGTGTGTGTGTGTGTGTGTATTATTAAGACTCGTGTATTATGAGTGATACATATTGTGTGTACACGCTGCACAAATTATGCAAATTTTACGCGTGTTAGGTACACATTGTATGTGTGTATTATTATTATTATTATTATTTTACTATACGCGTCACGGAGTCGCACAGAGTATAAACCTCTGTTGCTCGAATGGCGCGTGTGCGTGCGGCCAACAGTAATAATAATAATAATAAAAATAATAATATATTATAATTATTATTATTGTAATGTGACGTGTGCTGCTGGTACTCTGGTCCCCGGCGATCGTATCGCATATTATGTTGATCTCTGTGTGCACACGGACAATGACAATAAAGCGACGACAACGAATATCGGGCGCCGCCGCCGCAAGCTCTCGCGCGCGTTCTTCATTGTGCTGCGACGTTACATTGTGCGTAATACTTTACACGTTTAACCGGCCGTATTCAGTGATGACAGTGGGGATGGGGGGGGGGGTTTAGCTCAAGAGACACGAATTTTTGAAATTTAAAATTTGTAAAAAAAAAATCGGGATATTGACGTTGTGCTTTATTGTAAAGTTTGATTCAGGAAACAAAATAAAAAAATAATAATATTAATAAATTATAGCTAATAGATTAGGTGTTTAGGTATTTTTTTATAAAGTATAATAACACAGTTTGCAAACATATTTCAACAGAATTTAAGTACGATTAAACAAAATAACCTATAAAAATAATAATAGAGAAAGGTAATAAAATAAAAAGCTCGACTTACTTAAGTAGTTTAGCATCATTGGTATTCTTCGCTCCCTTGGTGGGGACTTGGTGGTTAAGTTAAATTTTAAAGTACATAAAGTAATTTCTTCAATAAACAAAACGATTCTGAGCGTAGCTTTTATTATGGTGGTTAGTGGTTACTAACGTTAAAAATAAATATTAAATTATTGACTATCGTGTAACCAAGGTTATCACACAACAAATTTATTGGTTGGTATCAAATGTTCCATAGCAGCAGTACTAAAAATTAGAAAGAGATGCAAAAGTCTTAAAAAAAAAAAAATAGCATCCTTGAAAATTGTAATGTCTCATATAATCGTAGGGGGCTTTTTGAAAAATTAGTAAGGGTACGCTAAAATATTTAAAACAATAGAAATGGTACTCCGTCCACCTGTGTCATCCCTCAATTCAAGCAGTGTATAGCAGTCAAATTAACAATCAAATTGAAATATAATAACGTGAAAAGACATTTTACGCAGCGTTCACCATTTGAAAAAATACGAATTTCGAATAATGATCTCTCTAAAGTACTATTTAGAGCCGAATTCTGATACAAAAAATTATTGATAGAAACTTTTTAACAATTATTTTCATACGGAAAAGTGTTCACAGAAGGGGAGGGGGATTAAACATTATATTGTAAAATCATAAACTTCTTCGCTCTGCTCAGAATCTAAAATAAATCAAAATTGTTTTAATTTTATACGTTTTTTTTTGCTAAAAGTAGTTATAAAAAAAAGCGGACATACTTCGCACGATGGGTGTACTTCGCACGACGGGTGGTATTCTCTTGACGGGCGTATTAAATTTTAAAGAAACGATAAATCATTTCTTCAGTAAAACGATTCTGAACG
>JAIPRM010000892.1:0-45646 GCA_025469315.1 Stegophylla sp. TES_Ste_2020 | reverse complement strand
ATTTTTTGATCCGAATTTTATGAAAATTTAAACATAGATAGAAAATCCTATAAAAAAGATTTTGGCGCAAGAAAATTTTGAAAATGTGAAAAAAAATTTTGGACATTTTTTTAAAATTTTTTTTTTTCTTATATGATTAACTTCCTTTGTTCAGAATTGTTTTACTGAAGAAATGATTTATCGTTTCTTTAAAATTTAATACGCCCATCAAGAGAATACCCCCCGTCGTGCGAAGTATGTCCGGCTTTTTTTTTTTTCAATCAAACCCTTGTAAAATGTTTAATTCTTTGTTCGCTCAAAATTTTATTACACCGAAATAATCGTAATGAAATTCTCTATCTAAGCACCGAGTTTCAAAGTAATCGGTCGGGCTAATTCTCTTTTATGTACGTTATTTAAGTGTGTAATTTAGGTAAAAAATCAAACGAATTTCGTCGAAATTCTAAAATTCAAACGATTATAGAGAAAAAAACTTGACTAACGATTTTTTCAGGTCAATTAGGCATATATATGAGTATCACACATATAGTATAACAAACGTATCGTACGTTTAACGCAACGTTTATGCTATTATGACATTGAGCGTCACTCTTCAACTCCGCTCCATAGCTCGGTTCGCTTCGCTCACTTGACGAAACTAGAGAAGTTTCGCGAGAGACGCTTACTTCATAAACTCGTATTAGACTAACATTTTTGCGCTTGATTCAAATCGATATCGACCTTCAGAGCTTGCCAGGCGCGGATCCAGAAATTATAAATAGGGGGTGCTCAATCAATAGAACTGAATACTAATAGCAGCTAACTACTAATTATACTTTAACATAAATCTCTATGTATAATAATTATATATTCATATCTCTATTAAAAAAAAAAAAAAAAAAAAAAAACATTTAATAAATTATCCATCATTTCATTTGTTCAATCTACTATAATGATCTACTCTGCAGTTTGTTTTACGCTTTACGCATTCCGAGTGGAGTGAAGAAGCTAGTGTTTTTAAAATGATGTTTATTTTGTTCTTTCATATAGAAATTCATGTCCATAAGTTTCGACCAGCAACTTTATGAATCAGAATTTTTTCAATTTCTTAATAGTTTGTTCAAAATTTTGGAAAAACTACTCAAATGTTGACAAAAACGACTTTAAAGTTAAAAATGATTTATCGTTTCTTTAAAATTTAACACATCTACAAATCCCATTTAATGATTAAACAAAACCCATGGTGAGAAATATATACAACTTTTTTATAATAAATTTATCTACTTACACACTTTATTGCATTTCTATTTCACCCAAGTGTGGCAAGCGATTGCGTTAAAAAAATATCATATTTTATATAATTTTGTGTAGTGTGGTTGATATGACAGGGGGCGCCCGAGCACCCATAGCCCCCCTCTGAATCCGCGCCTGGAGCTTGTTGTGCAACGTGGAGACATTTCGGCTTGATAATCGATTCATCGGTTTATTTCCCCCCCCTCCCTGCGTCCACCGCCGCTGGTTACAGTTGCTCAAAATTTACTACTTACCTATTGTTATCCAAGCACATCTATATTATTATTTATTAAAACAATCTAAGCGTGAATTCGCATGATTCGCGCGTTTTATGCTTTTCAACAGCATCGAGTGAGAATTCCCAAAGACTTGGGACACACCTCGGATGCTGCTAGTGCATGCGCTACGCAGTGGCGTAACAAAATGGGAAAGGGCCCTGTGGCAGTAACTAAATTAGGTCCCTTAATTCTAACTATAGAAAAAACCATATATTTTTTTATTTAAATTATTTTACGGATCTATTTTTAAAATTTTCCAACAGCTCTGAGGGCCCCTAAGCTCTAGGGGCCCCGGCGCACTGCCCTGCTTTGCTCGATGATAGCTACGCCACTGGCGCCAGGTACGTTTGCAATTAAACATCAAACTAACCGATTATTTCATGATAACCCATAAAAAATTGGTTTTTTTTTAATACAAAAGAGAGACACTGGATGCTATGGTTTGAATATTTTATTCTATTTTGAAAATTCAATATTTTTGGTTATTATACTATTATTATCTACTATTTTAACCCAAAAATCAATAACGTTAGTGTGACATGGAAGACCAAAATTTCCGGAAATGATTAGATGCATCACAATAAATATTAGCTTTATTTTATTTTATTTTATTATGACGCTTATATTTTATTGTAAAATGAAATTATTTATGGAGTATTCATTTGGTGTATGTGAATATAATATGAAAATGAATTTTCGTTTTTCGTAAATATTGCGTGTAACAAAATAATTTATAGTTCAACATTTAAGTTTAATTCTTCAAAATTGACAATTAGTATTGTCTAATAGTTGAAGCTTCATTCAGAACCGTTTTAATAAAGGAATGATTTATCATTTCTTTAAAATTCAATACAGCCGTCAAGAGTGTCCCACCCTTATGAAAAATACCTCGACGAGCGAAGTAGACACTTTTTAATAATTAACAATATAATTCTGTCAAATATGTTATGAAGGGTTTTTTTCAGCATTTTTTCATGAGTCCTTTATTACAAAAATGAATCTAGGAAATATAATATTTGGATAGAAACTCATAATTGATTGAATAAGAACCATTTCAGTTTTAATGATTAAATATATTAATATTTTAATGTTTATTAAGACCTAATTGGTATCAAATAATGAGTCAATATGTGTAATTTTTTTTTTTTTTTTGAGAAACCAACAAAAAAATCATTGATCAAAAACAGATTATTATTTTAAACTGGCTGCAAAAATGTAATTTAATCACACCAATGAGAAAGCTGATAAATATTTTGCGTAATATACAATAATCGATATTATTCTCAAAAATATTTACATAAAAATATATACTTCAAATAAAAAAAATAAATAGAAAACATCTATACACATGTTACTTTTATTACTTTAGAAAACATTTTATAAATATTTACTTTTTAACTATAAGTAGAAATAAGTTTGTAACAATTATTTACATACTTGAATAAAAATCACAAAAGATACCAATATTCACAGTGTGTAGAAATATTTTGTGCAATTGTTATAATATATATATTACAATTCTAGTAAAAGTAAAAAAAAAAAAAATAATTTAGACAATAAACAATTAAACTTTAGAGTTACATAAATAATTCAATAATTAGTTCATTATACAACAGTAAACAACATCATTTACATATAATAATAATAGCAATAAAAACATTTATAGATTTATCAATAGATGTTGGATAAAACACATTTACATGTGAAATATTTAGACTCCATAAGGTATTAAATTTATGCAGGTAATTTAAGATTCAACCAAAACATGTTTACTTATACTTCAACAATCATTTATAATGGAATAGATGGAGCGATTTTTCTAAATTTGTATTTTTTGCTGTCAGGGTTTAACCAACAATCTTTGATGTGTTCACTCATGTTGTTAAAGTGTTTATAACAAAATGAACAATTATTTTGATTCACCACTTTAGGAGCAATTTTAGAAATTTTAGGAAGTGGAACCTTTCTTTCCCTCATTTGATAATGTTGATTCATCACCATAGAAGGTTGACTAATGACCACTGGGGATGGAGTGGAAACAGATGTTGGCGTTTGTTGTAAAAATACTGGTTGTGGTTGTAACATAGTATAATGAACTGGATTGTTGGAATTTTTATTGTTATCACCAACAAAAATTTGGTAAGCAATTCCAGGCATATGGGATGAAGGCATAATTATCTGATGTGGAGTAGAGGCTTGTTCCAAATGTGAAGTGTTCGCAGAAGCTATGGGTCGAGTCATGGGTAATATAGGTCTAGGTTTACGACCCACTCGACCCCTAGGCTTCTTTACTTTTTTGTTTGTATTTGTCGCTTTAATTTTTGGTATGGCGATTTTTGGGATTGCAACTTTTGGCAATGGGACTTCGACTGGTGGTTCAATTGGATGATATATTATGGTTGGCTCTGCATTTATGTTCTCTTCAACTTCTTCTAGTTCTTCTATTTCCTCTTTAATATGCACAGTGGTCTCATATTCATATTCTTGAACTTCTTCTTTTATTTGTTCTGTAAACAGTTCGTCTGGAGGTTTTACCCATAGCCTTTGATCTCCATGATTTGTCTCAATTTTTTCATTGTCTTCTGGTACAATTGATTTTACAGCAGATTCATTATAAGTGTCTCCAATTTCATCAGTTGAATGGTGGATGGAATCATTGTCAACATTGTCATCTTAATTAAAAAATAATAACAATTATTAGTGTTTAAAATAATGATAACTTTAACAATTTTAAAAATAGCAAAGCAGTTATTTACTGATGCAAGAAAAAAAATATTAGAACAACAATCTAAAATAAAATTTTATGAGTAACATACTATAATATAGAGCATATTATAAATTGATACACAAGCAACTATAGCAAATTGATAAATATAATTAATAGAACAAAATCCAATTATAAAATGACTATGTTTATTTCAGTAGATACAGGTAAATTAATACAAACCATATCTGTATTGTGTGTATGGTTCATAAATTAATTTTGTAATACAAAATTTAAAAATAAATGTATAAACAAGTATACACAGGCACGTTTTATAAAAGTATATTAGTACAGATGAACAGATAATTGCAAGGACACAATTATCTTTTCAACAGTGTTAATATACATATATAAAAACATAACATTTTGCAAACATGATTATCATATTTGAGATGTTCGTTCGCGAGCATTGACAGCAGTGCTACAACCCTATAAATGACATGCTAATAAATAAAAAATCAGTAAATGTATTAGATGTAAACAAAGTATAAAAGGTATTTTGTTTTTCACAAAACAAATATGTAACTAAATCTAAATAAAAAAAACTTACTCTTTTTTTTAAATTTTACACATAAGTAATGGACTTATGAAAATATTGACATAACTAGTACCAATAATTATACTTTACCCTTCCGATGACAATGAGAATGATTTATTAAGTAATTATTATTTAACGAATTTATTTTAATAGAAATGTAAAACCTTATTTTTGAAAAACCACTTCCTAATCTGAACCATATTGATAAAGAAGAAACAAAATATTGTTGCTTATCAACAGCTGGCAAAATCAGGACCACAACCATAGATAATAAATTATATTTATTTAAAATACGTAATTAAATTATATTTAATTTATATTAATAATAATTATCTTTACTATCTATCACCACAGCAGCAAAAGAGATAGTTTGATTCCTCAACAAACCTAGAAAAAGCGGCACGAAAAACTCATCAAATATGACAAAAACCTCATACTGCGAGCGCTCCCAGTGGAATCGCTAACCACATTCCTATAATTGTGGCGTATTAATCATATTATAGTTCGAATATAATCTACTCGACAATGAGAGCTCTATAAAAAAAGAATAGTACCCAAGTTTTTATATGATTATCATGGGTTTTTTCAAATTTAATAAGAGCATTTTAGTCAAGTAGCCATATGAGTGGTGATCAATGTTTACATTATTTTCTTATCAATAGGTTATGATAATACCACAGAAATGTGATTATATCACAGATATAAAATATTATATCAATGCATAGGCGTGTGCGAATCAGCTGCAGCTATTCGTGTCATACACGAGATGAGACTAAATGAGTATAATAAAGAATAACGTTTTGAAAAAGTATTTTCATCTTATTTGAAGCACTGAACACTGTCAATAACTTTAGTATCAAAATATATTGCCCAACTTGTACTACACGTAATATTATTACTCTTATAATAGCAAATACTGTATACATTATATACTGTATTTGATAATTGGTATATTACACGATAACTAAATCTTCAAATGGGAATACTGCACAATTAACAAATATTAAGTACTTTAATATTATATTTCGATACATCGATAGCTGGTTAATAAACCTAAAGTAGTTGACTTACTTGTTTCATTGCGTACCGAACTCGAAGCTTCTGCTGAACTATCAGTTTTTTTTCGTTTTATTATTAGTGTTTCGTTAACGAATAATTTTACAGGAATTAACGTAGAATAAACAAAAAATCGAAAAACTGATGGAATAGCATCACTTTTCAACGACACTTTATAGCTTCCACCGGGATTTGCAGAAAAATCTGAATATTTGAAATGTTGGCTACATAAACGACTATTTTTATTAGGGATAAATCCTTTTCGCCAAACTGCCTTAACCCACGATTCCGATTAATGTGGATTTTTCAAGGGAAATCTATGAATAAAAAAAACTCAAAACGGGTAGGTAATAATCAAATAAAAATAGTTAAAAAAAAAGTAATAAATCACGGAACGATTTTACCACAAAAAGATATGATTTATTTAAAAAAAAAAAAACATTTTCAATAGAAGCTTATCTGAAGAAATGTATTCCAGAACCGGCTTTAGCACGATTCTTGCAGCCATGTGCAGAGCAACTAGAGGCATAGTTGAAAAAAAATAAATATAATATGTAAACAATCACGATTTGGAATAACTTATATACTGAATTTAGATCATTACGGATATAAAATACCAATATCTGATTTAAATAAAATTGCATTTCAATTTACAATAATATAGTTTAAATCAGAAGTTCTATAGTACTCACATGTCCCAGCATAACAGTATGATAACAGCACATTTGGAAAATGTAAACATTGACAATAATAAGTTATTCTATTTACTATCTAGTATTTTATATCTGCAGCTTCTCTGCAACATACTATAGCCCATTGCCAAGGTTGATATATTTTTCCACTTGCTTTTTTCTCTTTTTATCAAACACAATCCACATTTATAATATTATGATTTAAGACAGATCTATTAATTAATTAATAAACTAGTTAATATTTCTAAAGTCTAAGATGGTGAGCATACAGCACTTATCCGATTCTACAATACTCAAAAGTGTGGAAAAATAATAAATAAACTTTATTTTATAAAACCGTAAGCTTCTTTACTTCACCCGAAATCTAAAATGAATAAAATAGAAGCTGGACATGCTTCCCTTCTCGGGTGGAATATTTTTAGTCGGTGTGTTGAATCATTTCTTCAACTTCAAACTATTCTGAGCAAAGATTGTTGGTTAAGTAACGTTTAATATCTGTTACTTAATTGTAAATGTAAAATTTTTCGAGTTATAAATTAAGTACTGGAAAATTGTGTGTCAGGTAATAAATGTCTTTATCAAAATCAGTGTTTGGAAGGAACAAATTAAAATGTCATAAAAAAATTCAATGAAAATGTGTTAAAAACTTAGAAACAAATTTTCAAGTTTTGTTTTTTTACATTTTCAAAATTTTCTTATATTCTCTATCGTATGTTTAAATTTTCATTAAGAAAAAATAGTTTCTGAATCTTTTTTTAGTAGTTTTTCCCACATTTTGAGAAACAATTGAGAATTTAGAAAAATGTCCTCTCTAAAGTACCACCTAGAAGCAAATTGAGATTCAAAATGTTGCTGGTCGAAAAACTTTTGGACAAATATTTTTAAATGGAAACATATAAGCATCGACATTATATAAAAAAAAAAAAAGTACAAATAAACATCATTGTAAAAACACAGTTAAAAATCATAATTTAAGTAAAACATTACCAGTTTCACGATCATTTTAACTTTAAACAGTTATAAAAAAGCAAAGTTGACTAATGATTATTGATATTTTTAATATCGTTAGTAATACATATAGGTGCGACTGTATTAAATATTCAGTTCTTAATACCAAGAGACTAAAATTTTATAAAATAAAAATCTTACAAAAACGAGAAATTTCCAACATTTTCTAAGTTCTACTCTTTACTTAAAATGGGTAAAGTGATTTTAAAATTTGTATTATGTATGCATATGACTATTTTCAATAGTTGGTGAAAATTTCATATTCCTTAGTTTTGGAGTTTTGACTAAATAACTCTAAAATAGATTTCATGATAATATTTATATCAATATTTCTAGTTAATTTGAACATAATCTTTCCAACTTTTTTTTCAATCGTTAGTTAGAAAAAAAAAAGCATTTGTCACACCGCTTAGAATCTAAAATAGTAATATTAATATTGCAAATTAGCAAAATTAATAAATTAGTAATTTTTCTTTAATATTAGATACATTTTATATGTATTTCAAATTTCAATAGCGTTGGTCATGTTTAGATTTTCATAAATTTTAATTTAAAAACCAAACAAACAAAATGTACTCATCAGCATTTCACTAATAGTTCAGGCTTTATTGAAAACCTAAAACCTTACAAAATCACTTTAATTAGACTAGACTATGCAAATTACATTCAATGTGTAACCTACAAAATTAAAACATTTACTGTAAAACTGTAATAATCATTAAAAAAAGAAAGTTGATTTAACATTGCAACAATTTACAATAAAGTATGTTTTAAACAAAACGTAACAGGTTGTTAATAAATAATATTCAGCATAGAGATGTTAGTATTAGTCTGTGTAAAAATCACTCAAATATATTATATTATGCAGACATTTTAAAGAAAATGTGCAAATATAATACACGAGTATCAGTATTTATAATATAAATTGAATAATTAAATAATGTATTTCATGAATACAATTTTCTAAGGAACTTATACAAAATAAAATAACAATTGAATTATAAGCGTTTTAGACAAACATTGTGAATAGTTTAAAATAAGGAATAACGAAACGTTAAAAGTACGCTCAAGAAATTATTATATATTCTGATATTGGCTAATGATTAGTGTCGTGGAATTGGGATTCTGCCAACGAAGGTGATAAAAGCTTCACAGACTCGGGTAAAAAGTATAATCCAGTCGGTGTAAATTTCATCACCCCATTATCTGATGTCGGTGATGTTGACCTGGAATTCCCACTAGTTTCACAGGCTAATTTTTTACCTAGAATTACAAAGAAATTAATATTTATATAAAACAAAATTCTATAAAATTTAACTCACTAGAATTAGAAAGAGGCGATAAAGCTTCATATAGAATAGTAGGTCGAAGACATTCTGACTTTAACGTATTTATACAATTTTTCAATTCCTCTACATGACGTTTACGTAAATTTTCTAATTCAAAATATTGTCTAAAAAATAAATAAAAAATAGAGTTCAAACAATTTTTATGTTTATAACCAATTGTACCTTTTTAATATATTTTGAAGATCAAAATAAGATTCATTTAATTCAGTTACTATTGGTATTTCAATTTTATTAGTTGACTGAAAATTATTTGTACTTTGTCCCATCGAAACTTTATGATCCATAGCTTCCTCATTCTGAAATAATAATGATTCATTAAAGCTGTTTAGTTACTATTTTTAAAAAGAAATAAACATTTTATTCGTACCAAATGTGAAACTGATTGGTAATTATCACAGGAGACATCTAGTTCTTTAGGCTGTGCCACATGTTGCTCGGTTGACATGGTTAATGGATGCATATTAACTGCATTTGAGGAATATTTTTTGTATGTATTACTATGAATACTAGATAATTTCTACAAAAAAATAAATAATAAGAAAATAATTATTTGTTAAATATTTTTATAGAGGTCAATGCAATGAATATAATTTTAAAAATATTTTGTTATAATTATTGCAATGAAAATTTTTTAAAACTTATGGCCAAAGTAAAAGTTGAGTATAGTATTACACACTAGTACCTTCATTTGAATTACCTATAACATTGTTTCATGAATTTGTTGATAGATTACTAATTATTAATGAAGTATTTACTATTAACAATATTAAAAAAAATAAAAGTCTAATTACATAAAATATTATTCTAAGTAATTAAGTTTACACTATTTAAACAAATGATAACTATCAAAATTAATATGATTTTTGAACATAGATTTCTTTATTGTTGTAAAATCATTTAAATTTAAAGCATTTTCATTATCATAATATGATAATAAATAATACCTTGTCTAAACTATGTAAATCAATTGATTGAACACGGCTAATTTTTCTTTCTTTAGAATCTTCTTTACTAATTGCGCTATTTTCATTTTCCTGCTAACAATAAATTAATAAAATACAGTTCATCAGTACAAAAATAAAATGTATTGTTTGAATTACTTGAACCATTGCATCATGATTTTGGTTAAATCTTGATTGAACCATAATGGAATGACCAGGTAACGGTTGTACAACCATAGTTTGTTGATTTATATTTTCTTCTGGCATAATAACACATTGAGGTGTTTCATTGCCTGTTAAAATAGACTGAGCTTGAATTGCATGTACTACAATTGGCCCAACTTCATCACCGATATGAACACTATCAACACCAATGGCTACTGATTCCATAGGCTTAACAACTTCAATAGCAACAGGAATTTTCAATTTAGAAGTTGCAGAACTGATCGCATGTAAAGTACTCTGAGGTGATAATGGCCCCTATATTATTGTATTAATTAACAAATTAAAAATATTAAATAGCAAAAATATGTTTCACAAATTTATAATTTAATAATTCATAATAGTATAATACGAACAAGTATGTTGCCAGAAGGCATTGAAATAGAAGCCAAGCGTTTCTGGAGGTTATTCATATAAGTCTCATAACCAGTATGAGTATGAGGTGTACTTGGATGAGAACTGATAGTAGGTGGAGTACTAGATTCTGATGGCTGAGCTGTTAATTGTATTAATTTTTGTTGTAGCTCTGATATCGTAAGAGAACCACCTTTTTGATAAGATCTAAATATCAGTCATTAGTTCATTAACAATTTTTAATTATTATACTTTCAAAAATATATAAATACACACGTATCAGTTGGAAATTGGGAATGTAATTTTGAGTCAGTCAAAGGACCAGTAATTGCATCAGGATTTGGTGTGGTATCTTCATTAATATTTGAAGGGCATTTTGGTACATTTTGATTATCGTTACTTGCTAATGTAATTATTTCACTCAAAATACTTTTCTGTAGAGATTCTGGACTGAGTAGTTCACTACTTTTAATTGCATTCTTTTCACTGTTACACTAACATATAATAACAAATTAAAAATATAATATAGTAAATAAAAAAGAAAAGACTTACTTCTTCTAAAGTCTGTTCACTAATAACTGGACTAACTAAGAACCTTGATATTTTTCGAGCCTAAAAACAATAATCGAGAATGATACCAGTAAACCAGTAAAAGTTTTAAATTAATAAATACTACATTTTAACATAGTTTTTTAAAAATATGTACAATCAGTAATTTAGAATTAAAGAATTTATAATGCATACAGGTTTTTTCTTTTCAGGTTCTAATTTTTCTTCTTCTTCTTTATTGACTTCAATTGCAGTAACACAAGACTGATTTGTATTAATTACATTTTCAGAGTCTCCAGCAGCTTCTGCAATTACTTCAGTCTGAAAATAGTTTTGGTTAATAAAATATTAAAAACCATACTAGAAAATAAAATGTAAGTATAGTACCTCTTGTTTTAATAGAGGCAGGTCAGTACAGTTAGATATAGGCCCCATGTCTAATTTTAGTTTATCTACTAGATCTTTCATCATCTCAGCTACTAAATCAACATGGGGTACTTCTAATAAACCTTCAGTGACCTTAAAAGACATACAAAATCTTATTTTCATACAATTTTTAACGATATTATACACCCAAATTTATGTTTTAATAAAAGCAGATTACTCACCAGCCGGTTAGCTACATCGTAAGGTACAACATCATCTATGTTAAATCTGAACGTGACAGTTTTATGTTTATTGTTTTCTAATTGACATTCTGCTTGTCGGTTGTCATAAACAGCCAAAAGACTTAATAAAGGCCCAGTAGTTTTACTTTTCTTCCTAGTTGCAGCTTCTTTTATCACAGATGATGAATCATCTGAATTATCAACCCTAAAATAATAAAAAAATATGCAATGTATTTATATAATAATAAATAAATATATTTTAATATAGTAGCATAATAATCAATCAAATGCTCATTATCACATGTACATCATAATATTGAAACACAATTTTTTATTTCTTACAAACTCTTGATAATTTATCATAATGAATGTATCATTAAATAAATGTATTCTATATTATTTTTTAGCATCATTTAAATTTGACATTATATGTATTTAATGAATTATTGACACTTTACCATAAATTAATAAAAAATATTTACCTTAAATGTTGTTTTACATCTGATTCAGCAACATTAGTTAATGGTTCAACAGCATCTACTGATTTCTCTTCGACACCACTGGTCTCTTCAAGAACTTTATTGTTATAATTTTGACATACTTGTTGATTTTCTTGATAGGGAACCATTATTGGGTAACCAGGTGCACTTGGTAAATAGGTGTCAGTAGATGGTGATTGTGCATTACAATAATTTAATGTTTCAGGCTGTATTGTATTTTGCCCTTCCAAATTTTGTGCATACATATTTTGATTATTCAAATTTTCTTCGTGTATAATAGCATGTTGAACAAGTCCTTGCACAGAATCTGAAGATAATGAAGATAAATTGGAAACGGTAGACACAGTAGATATTTTTCTTTGTAACTCTTCGTTAACTGTTGTAGGTGGTTGATTTTGTATAATATTCGCTTGGTAATTCCACTGGGTCACTGTATTGGGAATAAATGTGGAAGGATCCTGATTAATTGAAGAAGGCTCAACATTTTGATAAATTGTTAAATCTTGATGATAATTGTTGTCATTTCCATTTGACACATAATTCTCTGGTACAACTTCGACCATACTTGGTATTTGATTAATATCAGGAAGTTGTTTATTGTATGTCATATTAGTATCAGACGTATAAGCAGAGTCTGTAGATGCAGTAGATATATTTGATATTTTTCTACAATTGTCTTGCTGGGTTATTGTATCAACTGATCGAAGGGGTAAACTTTTAGTAGGTGATGGTATTTCTTGATTAATATGTTCTGTTACATTAATTTCACTTGAAGGTTTGGGTAAATTTCCAGATGGAATTGATGTCTCATATTTGATTTCTTCGTCCTATAATAATGTTATCACAATCAATTAGTTCAATTTAAATTGCTAATATTCAAAATATATTTTTAAATCGTATTTACAATAAAACTTTTTTTTTTCTTGACAAATAATAAATATTAAAAAAAAAAAATATATTAATACCCGATTTACAAATTTAGTTGGTTGATACATAACAACAGTTTCTGGTTGACGAAACTGCAACCCATTAACATCAGGATTTATATCATCTAGATAAAATACATGAAAATAGATATTATATAGCTTAAATATCAATGTAAGTACTAAAAGATAATTTGAAAAGTTAGTTTATTTATACCCTTGAATAATTCTTCATCAATTTGCATATCTCGTTTGTCATTATGCTCTTTGTTCAAAATAGAAACTTGATTAGTTAACATTTTGGCAATAATTTTACTATCTTCCTCCAAAATTAATCCAGATTTTGCCTTAAATTAATGAATTTTGTTATTTTAAATTATTTTATTTGAACAGTATGTGATAATTACCATTTCAGATGCTACATCATCTGCATTGTCATTATTGATGTCAAAATCAAATTGAATTGCTTCATTTTCTCGGTGTTTGTTGCTACAACGCTTTTTTGGATCAAGAACACGTAAGCGAAATTCAATTCGACTATCTGTTCTACTAACCATCTCTAATTTAATTCCTGGATCTTCCGTGAAAAAATCATGAGCCAATAATTCTTTGATTGATGGCCTACAGAAAACAGAAACACATTTTCATATTTTAAAACATACAATTTAGTAAGTGAAAATAAATTAAATTTCAACTTACCTTTCTTCTTTTTTCAATTTAATACATGACTCTATTATATCTTTTATTTCTGGATTTTCAATTTTATCAAAACTTAAAGGTTTAACACCCTAAAAATATGACATTTAATAATAAATTTTGAAAGTAGATTCCTAAATTAATTATTAATATATTAAATTACAAATATTAACTTACACTTATCACTTTTTTATAAATTTGAGCGGGTCCTGTACATTCAGTGTAAGGATACTCAGAAGTAGCCATTTCAAGCATGCACATTCCAAAGGCATAGACATCCACACTTTCATCATAATGTTCTTCATACATTTCTGGAGCCATAAACTCAGGTGTACCTAAATACATTATGATTTAATAATACCACGAAGTGAAAAACCACTCACAATTTTCATTTACCGATAACAGATTTTGCAAATGATTGATTTTTTAGAGTAGCCAACCCTAAATCTCCAATTTTTACGCATCCAGTTGTACCAGTAATGAAAATGTTATCACACTTTAGATCTCTGTGTATAATTGGAGGTGTTCGTGAATGCAAAAAACTTAACCCTTTTACAATTTGTCGGCACCATGACTTTAGTACTTTGGGATTAATCTTTTTGAAACGACGTAAATATGTTTTTAGTGTTCCTGATGTCATTAGTTCAGTGACAAGAACAATATATTTTCGTTTAGTCAGGGAAACTTCCCAATAATCATAAAACCGTACTATGTTAGGATGCTGTAAACCTTTAAGCATTTCAGCTTCCTCACGAAACCGTGCACGTTCAATTTTTGTTAATTTATTTTCCTACAATTCAGAAAAAGTCAATTTTTGTTATATCATAGAGAATTTTACTTTTAATACCTGAAGCTCACACCAAGCAACTGCAACCCCAGTTTGTGTATCTAATCCTCGGAAGACGGTTTTGAAAGAGCCATGACCCATAACATCATCAAACTTAAGAAATCTATTAATTATAGAAATTAAACCAATATACATGAATATCATAAATTATCATTTTATGGATCTAGTAAAATGATTTATTACCTTCCATCTGGAGAACTTCCAGAAGCTTTTTCTTCGTCGTCATCTGATCGATTCAGTATAGCTGACTTTGTGTTTAATATTTCCGTTGGTATTGGTATTGCAATTTGAGAAGAACATGACTCTTCTATTATCTCCACAGAACCAGAGCCAGTGTCATAATAGTTCTGAGCAAACAAATATGATTGTTTGGACGGCATGTTTGACGAAGATTGGCATTCCTTATCTGATTTGTTATCCACAGTTTTCTTTTGGACAGTTGTTTCACGTCTAAAGCGAGGAGATGGTGTTGCAGCTCCTCTGCCTCTTGCTGACACCTATGAAACATAAATAATGAACTAACAGTAAGAAAATAAATTGAAGATTTGAACCTTTCTTTGTGGAGTACTTGGGGAACTCAGACTGGAACGGTTTAAAGTTGTTTTTGTAGTAGTTCTATTGGGAGTCCTACAGCTGGCTGCACAACTCGATTCGCCTGCTAATTGGTTCAATCTGAAATATTTGACGATTGTTTTGAAACTTAATTCCACTATTTAAGACAAGCTTTAACTACCTAGGAATTCTATTAACACCAAGCACTCTGTCTACAGAAGTGGCATTTCTATGTGCTTCATGATTGCCATTAATACGATCATGCTCAACACTGCTAGCTCGCAACTTAGTGGCGCTGCAACAGTCGTGTCTGATGATGTTTTTATTCCTCAATGGTGGTTCGTTATTATTTTTGGCGGCACGGGATAGCCGATTCCGAAAACTCATGGCTTACTGAACAACGAGAATAATAATGAATACATCAGTAATGAAAAATGTATAAAAACGAAAATAAGACAGAAAAAAATGAAAATAATCATTTATTTATAAAAAAATGTATTTAACAGGTAAGGTAGTCGCATATTGTTTTCACAGTAATTCAGAAACATAACTCACCTGATTCACATATTATTACGATCGCTCATTGAGCCAAACACATACGGCGCACTAACAAACCGATGTACAAAAACACAGTCCGCGTCTCTATTACGTCGAGTATATTTAGTGACTTGGTAATTTTTTAAATTGAGTTAAATTTTTCTCGGCTCTGGCCTATCCCCACAATGTCGAGCAAACAGATTGAACTCTGCTGCTGGGTGATAATAGACGGAACTACAAGAGAGACAAACCTCGCAATGAGATACTGGTGCATTATAGTGGGGAAATTGTCAAGTGGCGGGTGGTGGGTAGCGCCGCCCAAAACAACCTTGGTACAAGTGCTGCCACCACCCGTCCACGGAGTCAATGAACGTGAAATCTCTATGGGAGCCAATTAAATGAATAAAAAAAATAATAATAATAATAATAATCAAAAATTGCATCCATACACACACACACATCCGTCCACAATTTAATACTTCAATTTATTTTTTTCATATCGATTTTTATTTCGTTATTACCTGATGGATGAAATTTTTCGCTAACCAAAATATGTCGTTTATACCATCATTGTAGAATAAACGATTAATGAATGTTACACGGTCTGAAGACCAACATAGAACAGTTTCTCAACCAATAATTCGTTTGCTTCGATTTGTTTCTGTACGCATTTTACAACTGTTTTCTATTTAGTAATAATTTTCTATCATTCGAGACGCACAGGAATGTCGCAGTTTTTACGGCGTTATCGTCGTCGATGATGTCACCGACAACGCCCACTTTGCGTTTTATCTATCCGAGTTCTGAGTCAGAACACTGTCTAGTCTTATCTTTTATTTTTTCTACTAGAGTCTATTTGATGGTCTTGCGAAATACCTGCAGCATATGTTCCCAATGTTTACGCGAAACTATAGGCATGATAGTTGCCACGACTCACGAGAAAGCTCATCAAATTTCGTAATCTATCCTCTGCCATAAAAATTTATACGCAAACTTATTTTACTCGGATAATATAAGCAAACTGCTGATATTAAGATGCCCCAAGGTTTTGAATAATTTTCACAGATTATATTTTTAATTATACACTATAATCTGTGGCAATTATCATAAACCATAATATATCAATATATGTAAAATAAAAATATTCTTATGAAAAAAACCGCGAATTCAAGATTACATTCCTGGAAGATCGAATAGAAACCATTTTCTTCTCCAATAAATGCCATTATCTCTTATCATGGACTACGATAAGAGATATCAACATTGTTTTTTTTTAATGTTTTAATATTATGATAACAAATTAAAAATTTGATTTAACAATTTATAATAATAATAAAAATATTTCATTACTACGACTGCAATACAGTCAAACAAATAGTACACGCATTGTCTTCTTCAATAATATTTATTCTTATTTATATTTAGTAGTCATTAGCACATACAGTCTTAAGCAGTCTTAAATTAATATTATTCAACTACAGGCACAGGCTTTCATTTCAAAATGTGTATCATAATACATATTATATAATATTATGGTTATATACATAACAATATGGTCATAACTTAACGTTAAAAGATTATTATTTGGAAATATGTTACTGGTTACAATGTTTGTTTGATAGAAAGCTATAGTTTTTACTTCTGTATAATTTGAAAAATTCAAGTGATTCAAAGTCCAAAATGCACGACGTTTATGAAGTTTCTAAATTATTGAAGTATTCAGTGCAAATCGAAAGCATCTCTGTATATGGTAATAGTTATTATAATTAATTTGGTTTTGTACTTATTTTTCCACAGATATACAAATTATTATTAATATTATTTGTCTGTTATTTTTAGTATTGTCCAACTTCTCAGAAAATCTCGTAACCAAATTTAAAAAGTACACGTGTAATATATTGGTATTTTTAAATTTATATAAAATTGGTTTTAAGACATACAAATTTTACTATGGTATAATAATTATATACTTTATAATATTTAAACTACATAATGTTCCTTGACAATTTCAATTACCTGACTTCTGAACGAATTTAATTCATCAACATATTTTGTTAAGCAATAATAAAGATTTCAGTTTAAAAGTATAATTTTGAATTAAACTTTATTTTTTAATAAACTAAAATATAAAAGAAAACATCAGCAATAAACATATTATTGGTAAATACCAATAAGTATAGGTATAACTGAGATATATACACTACAGTTGAATATGTTGACCATTTATCTTTTTTAGTGTAGTATATTCAAAAATAATAGAAATAATAAATTGTCATAATATCAGTTATAGTTAAAAATTTGTTTATATATTGTTAAATATAGTTATAAATTATTAAAAATAAATTACAAATTTGAATATTTTGTTTTAGCTAGTATATCTTATAACCCTGTATATAACAAATGTTTATTTTGTTTGATAGATAATTATCTACTAGTTGGTAATCGTGTTGGTCATATATTTTTGTACACCACTAGCCCAAGAGTACAACTTGTTGACTGTAATAAAACATTTAGCAAAAAGCCCATATTACAATTAGCTGCTATATCAGAATGCCAAATAGTTATTTGTTTATCAGGTACTTGTAAATTAATTTATGTATTTTTTATCATTATCTAATTACTTTTATTATGTTTTTTAAGATGAAAGAGTTAGTGTACTAGACGTATCTCGAGACAAAGTAATTCATTTAAAAACAACTGGTTTACAAAAAACTAAAGGTGCTAGTTCATTTACTATTGATGTGAAGGTAAATTATTTTTTTTGAAAAATACATTTTTTACCAATTTTCAAAATATAATAAAATTATGAAAAGTAATTTATAGACTCCAGATGGATTGCAAGTCAATTCTAGTAATACTGTAGTTCGTCTTTGTGTAGCTGTTAAAAGACAATTGCAAGTTTACTATTGGAAGGGAAAAGATTTTTTGGAACATTCTGAAAATATTGATTTACCTGATATACCACGTACCTTAATGTGGTGTGATCAAACAGTTATTATAGGGTGTAAAAATGAATACTACTTATTTGATGTGAGTTAAATAATATCAGGTAGTTGATAATAATGATTGCAGTATAATAAATATTCATAATTACTAAAAAAATTATTTTAGTATATTATTTTGTTATACCTAAAAAAAAAAAAATATTAGTAAACTTAGTATGATAGTTAACAAATGAAACTAAATCTCAATAATTTTTATTTAACTTAATTTTAGGTGACTATGGAAAAAGTTCAACCTCTATTTTTGACTGGAAAAAATCAAGAACCCATTTTAACAAAAATATCAGACACAATATTTGGTGTTGTTAAAGATTCCCAACTTATAGTTATGAGTACAACAGGTACTGTAGCTGAACAGCAAACTATTAAGTGGGTTGATACACCATCTATCATTTGTAAGTTAACTTTGTACATTTTAATATTAGTGATATTAATTTAATTTTATTTCAGTGTACGATGAACCTTATTTAATAGCAAGTATAGGTGATAAGTTATATGTACAAACTATAGAACCTGGTGAAAATTCAGTTGCACGTCAAGTAATAACAACTACTTCTAAAACTATGAACATGGTTACTTGCCAAAATGGTTTAATTTATGCTTCATCTGCCTTGGATGTTTGGTGTTTTAAAGCAGTTCCATTTGCTAAACAAATCAAACGACTTCTTGAAGAAAAAGATTTTCAATTGGCTTTAAAATTAGCTGTAAGTAGTAAATTATAATTATATGATAATATATTGTATGTACCAAATTAACACAAACATTTGATAAAATTTTAAGCTATAAAACACTTTTAAATACAAATATGGACAATCTCAATACCATAATAAACTATTCAACTGCAATTAATGTAAATAAATGCAATAATTAAATAAGCTTTAAATTGTTAGTGGTAGTTTAAGATATACCTAGGTCCTAGGTATTATATACAAGGGATGATATTAAATATTAGTTAATAATTTTGTTTTTTTACCATTCCACTTTAATTTTTCATATAAAAAAAGTATTATTTAAATCCATTGAAACACTTAAATATTATTAACGTTAAAGTTTATTGGAAGCATAAGTATCTTAACGATAGAATGTGAGCGTAGAAAAAACACCCAATCGATAATTTCCTCAGCAATGTACTATTTTACTTGTTAACCCACACTACAATTGGCTACAAATATACTACAAAAAGCTATGCTTCCCTCTTCTAGTGCTTCACGGGTGTTTTTCAGTAGTAATAAGCTTTTAAAGAATAAAAAATTACATTTTTCATATTAATAATGCAAATAATGCATATTATTATTCTTTATTTTATGATCCTTAAGGTAAAATAAAAATTGATTAATTTTTATTATGTTGTAATTATGTTTTTTTTTAACAATAGTATTTAATAACATTTTAATTTTTCCAATTAGCCTTTAATGTTAATTAGCATAAATTATTTATTATTGTCATTGTATCCTGATGACTGCATCTATAAATAACACCAGTAATGAACCTCAAAAATCTAGTCCTCTCCAAAGAAATACAATTTTAACCACTAAAACTTAACTTTTTTTGCTCCAATAACTTTCCGTAAATTATAAATAAAGCTTTGAGAGCCATTAAATAATAAATAAACCTGTATTAATGCTTGTTAAATAATATTCATTATTCATATAAATTGTAAGTATAAGAAAACTGTGTAAATAATGAGTAAAAACACTTGTTAAAAATCTTCTTATTAATCAACTAGAAATTATAGTTATTAACTTGTCATAAAATTAAACACCTTAAAAAAAAAAATAATTTGATACTTTAAAATACAAAAGTTATTATCAATTATTAATATCACATGGGACCAGTTCATTTTTTTTTTTTTTACATAAATCAAAATTGTTAAGTAATTTTTTATTTATGTCTTTATAATATATTATAAAATCATGAAGAATATATCTGATGAATCTGTTGATGATAAAGAGAAAAATGTGTCACAAATAAGGACATTATACGCAAATGATTTATTTGAAAAAAAAAAATATCAAGAATCTATGAGAGAGTTTTTAAAATTAAATACAGGTATGAAAATTAGTCATCCAATAAACATTATCATAGTGAAAATAATTTTATTTTACAGATCCTTATGATGTTATCAGGTTATTTCCAAATTTATTACCTCAAAGTAATTCAGACTATGGAGAAGAAATACTTGAAAAAGAAATGGAAATGAAAATTGTAGCATTAATTGAATATTTAACAGAAGTAGATGACTTTAATTACATCTAAAAAAATATAATTTAACCTCATGTGATTTAATAGGTACGCCACAATCTTTTGTTTGAGCCTAATGTCAAAAAACAATCAAATGTTCTTGAAATAAATAGTAATCATCAAGAGCAGTTGCTTCAAATTATAGATACTACACTACTGAAATGTTATTTACAAGCAAGTTTTATCACAAATTAAGTTAAAGCGAATTATCAATTTTCCTTTTTTTTTTTTTTTAGACTAATGATGCTCTAATTGCGCCACTTTTAAGACTGAACCATTGTCATTTATTAGAAACTGAAACAACATTGAAAAAGTATAAAAAATATAGTGAACTAATTATTTTGTATCAAACTAAAGGATTACATAGTAAAGCATTAGAGCTTCTTCAAAAACAATCCGATGATTCTGATTCTAATCTTAGAGGACCTGAGAGAACTATTCAGTACTTACAAAACATTGGTAGTTAAATAATTATTATTACTTAAAATATATTATTTCATTTTTAATTATTTACAAATATTGATTTTAATAGGTGCAAATAATATTGATATCATTCTTCAGTTTTCGGATTGGGTGTTAGAAAAATACCCAGAAGAAGGACTTACAATATTTATAGAAGACGTTGCTGAAGTAGAACATTTACCTAGGCCCAAAATATTAGATTTTTTAATTAGAAATCATAAAAATCTGGTTATACCTTATTTGGAGCATGTAATACACATTTGGAATGATACCAACGCAATTTGTCATAATGCTTTAATACATCAGTATAGAGAAAGACTTCAGCAATACAAAAACATGTCAATGCAGGCTGATGAACAATCTGCACAGAACATCAAAACAAAACTTTTGGAATTTTTAGAACAGTCCAAATGTTATACACCGGAAACAGTTTTAGTACATTTTCCATTAGATGGTAATAATTTATAACTTAAAATTGAATATTGTTTACTGATATACAATTTTATAGGATTTTTTGAAGAACGTGCTATAGTACTAGGTAAACTAGGTCGTCATGAACAAGTTTTATCAATGTACGTCACTGTATTGTGTGACATTGACAGAGCGATTGCATACTGTGATAAAGTTTATAAATCAAAAACCAAAGACTGGGATCAAGTAATATAAATTAAATCATTATTTTATACTTTTTTATTGTTCATTAAACATTATTTATAGATCTATGTGACATTATTAAGATTGCTTATTGATCCTCCGGATAGTTGGTTAGCCGGATTAGGGGGTGTATCTAAACCAGCCCTCAATTTAGAAAAAGTTATTGAAATTTTAAACAAATATGCTGCTCAAATTGCTACTCCAGATGTGTTAAAAGTATTATCAGATGAAATACCTATCCATAGTATAAGTAATTTTCTGGTTATAGCTCTAGACAAAGCAATTGGTGATAGAAGGTTATACCAAGTGAATCGTGGATTACTTTACGCTAAGCTTTTAAAAGTAGTTTAAAAATAATTTTGAATTTATATCTTTTTAGAGTCATAATTTTAAATATTATTTAATAGATTCAAGAGCAGAGAATATTTTACGAGTCACAAAATATCACATTAACAGAATTCAATATTTGCAGTGTATGTAAAAAACGGTTTGGAAATCAAAGGTAATTTATTCAAGTAATAAAAACAGAGCTGCCACTTGGTCACTTTTTCAACTTAAAATCGATATTTTTTTCAATTCACCATAAGTACCCTATTTTTATTACCCTATTGATATTCATAAATTCTTATAAATGTATAATTTCATGTCTTCTCAGATAATAATATAATAATTAATTACATACCTTTGCAGTGTTTGTAAGGAATAGATTCCTGAAACGGGTTCCTTTTAAAAGAACGTCATGTTAAACAAATTCTATTTTATAAAAAAGAACGAGGAATGGAATGAAATCCTATTATTCAGGGGAAAAGAATTACATTTTCAAATTATTTTCTTTTACATTAACACATTATTTTTAGTAACTATATAATACATTTTTATTAATTTCGAACAATTTTTTTTTTTTCATTACAGTTTGGAATGAATATGTATAGAAACTTGTTAATTTTCTAAAGGAACAACATAGGAACTAATTCTTTTTATGAATATAATTTCCTCTCTTCACATTATTTTATGTGGTGGATATTCTTCTAATAACAGCCTTGAATGAAAATTAAAATAGAATTTCAGAAAAAAAAAAACGAGTTATTAAATTTCCCAAAAAAATCTTTAAATGGTTTAGAATTGAAATATTAGTCACTTTTTTGTAAGATCTAGTCATTTTTAACTATTTTAAGTACAAAACATTGGTGGCACCTTTGTAAAAATCAAAATTACTCATTCAAATCTATAATTGCAAATAATAATTTTAGCGCTTTTGTGAGATGTCCAAGTGGAGAACTCGTGCACTATTCATGTTATAATCACAAATCAGATCAATGAAAATAAAAAAGAAGTATTAAATATATTTAAAATAACTGGATTTATATGCTGTGAACAATTATATGGATATGTCCGATGCAGATCCTTCGTGATCAGAATCCATAAATGTATCTTCTTCGTGTACAGTATTGAAAGGTGTTGATTCATTTTCGGCATTGTTTACACCACTAAATGTGGCATCCAACAAAGATCCGCTTAAAACTGGCCCAGTAGAATCAGAAGATGTCACTGTTGAAGTATTACATGGTTTTCCCAAACTTTCTAAACTCTCCATTACTCGTTTGTTATTTGGATCAAGACTAAAATAAATATATATTTATATTAATTAAGTATAATAATTAGATATTAAGTGAATTTTGTAATTTAAATACATTGTTTTATAATTATATATGAATCTATTAATTTCGTTATTAATGTTTAACTTAATAAAAATGTTACATGTAACTAAACAATCAAATTGATTTGGACACTTTATTGTAGAAATTATTAAAGGACCTTGAAAACGAAAAAAGTAATTTTTCTTTTATTACTTAATATAATGATAGCGGATATGAAAATTAAAATGTCAGTATTTTTAAAAAAAAATTTGATCACTCCTTTGGCATCAAATTGCAATTGGTAAGCATTCGCATGACGTCACTAGTGCGCACAGATTAGTTCCGCTCTATTATATACTTACGAAGATACTTACGCAGTGCTTTATAATCAATTCTTATAAAAAAAACAACTAAAAACTTCTAAAATTAGAAGAAAAATATCAGTATTAAATTCGCATTTATTTAAATATATTATTGTATTATAACAATATATTTAATAATTAATTTATATTTTTACAACCTTGTGAAGTTATTATTCATTAAATCGCTGTAACTTGGTTTTATATTTCAAGCTATATTCAATGAAAACCAAACTAGATAATAACTAAAAAACAAAAATAATTAATATGAAATTTGAAAAACTTGTCTCTAATTATTGTTGAAATTAGATTTTCTAACAGCAATGACCAATAACAAATTAAATATTCTAGTTATTTATGTTTTAAAATGGAGTCTTTCAAATAAAATATAAATAACTTTTCATACCAATGATGATAATAATAATTAATAATACCATTTCAGAAATAAATTTAGTTGTGTTTCTTTTGTTTCCAGTAATCCATACTCAAAATAACTTCAAAATTAAGTTAAATTATTACTATAAAACTCCATAACTATTAATATAAATGTAAAAAATGTGAATTTAATAATTACATTTTTTTCCTAATTTTAGTAGCAGTTTTTTTTTATAATAACTGTTTATAAAGTGTCGTGTAAGCGTCTTCCATGTAAAAGAAAAGAGTGGCACTAATCTGTGTGCACTAGTGACGTCATGTGTATAGTCACGCGTACACTTACGTTAGCTGTTTGACGCCGAAGGAGTGATCGTAATTTTTTTTTAAAAATACGAATATTTTAATTTTCATAACTGCTATTATATTAAGTTATACAGAAAAAAAAAAAAAAGATTTTTTTTTCGTTTCATGGTCCTTAAAATAAAACATACCTTTTTATTATTATTTAAATATGTTACCATTTAGTTACAGTTTAATTAATTGTTTTTCATTTATGTAAATTTGGTCAGATATTAAATTACTATATTCCCAATACATATTATGTATAAAAAATTAATGTTAAATAATAAAATAATAATATTTTAATAAATTGATATTTCGGATTGAAAAAATAAACTCTTTAAAATTAAATAAAGACAAAATATGTAAAATCCAAGAGCTACCATCCACATTTGATTAATATTTAAAAATATTAAAGTTACACTTTATACATAATATATATTACTTTATATTTATATTCAACTATTTATTTTTTTAAATCGAATGTGTATCTAAATTTATTACTTGAGCGCAGAATAAAAGTAGTCAAATGCTTTTTCTATTTGATTTTGTTTAACAGAAATATCACCAAGCATTTGATATATCCTACAATTTGGTTGATCTAATGCTTGTTTGTATAAAAGCGCTACAGCAGCACTGAAATTTCCTTCTTGTTCAAATATTTGGACCAACATAAATACAGCTGCGAGATAGTGTTCATCCATATTTAATGCTCTTTCCAAGAGAATTTTTGCTTTTCCAAGAGTCATTGGATCTTTAATTAATATCGAAGCATACAACTAGACAAAATATAAATCACACGTGCATACAATTGTATGAATATAATACAATAATTAATCTCTATAAATAACTGCAGCATAAATATTATTCAATAAATTTGTTTTTATTTTTAAATATATTTATATCTTAAATATAATAATATATTTAATTGATGGTACAAATAATATTTATTAAATATTAAAACATTTATTTAAATCAGCGATTCTTAAATAGTGCTTCACAGAGCCTTTAAAGTTCTGCACCATAAAAATTTATTATTATAATAATTGTTTGATATTTAAAACAACGAACACACACACACATATATATATAGGTATATTAACAATACTCAAAGCTTCAAAGTCCATTCAATGCAAATGGAGAAATGCGCAGTAACGGCTCGTCAAGTGAGGCACAGCCTCACGTGAAATTTAGAATTGTAATAATTTAATATGAGCCTATTTGCCTTCATTGTTAATATTCTTATAATCTTTCAAAGTATTGAAATTAATTTAATACAAAATGAAAAAAAAATTTTAAATCGTAAAAAACAAAAGATGATGGTAAAAAATTGACAATATGCGTTTTTGACTGCCAAGTACCACAGCAGTATGGGCATACCACGTACGGCACTATATGCCCCATGGTCATCGGCTAAAGAAAAGTTGTATTGCAATGACACCAAAAACAACATTAAGAATATTCGCTGGATGGAATTTACAAAGCCCAGGAGACAAATATTTTTATGATTCAGTACTATATTAAAATACTAACATTAAGTAATGAGGGTGAGTTGGAAATGTACGATGGAATGAGGCTAATATAAATTTGTCTCAGTTTCATCATTTTGTGCAATCTAAACGACAAAACTTCACAAAGATAATATTATTATAATGAGAATAGGAATCGATATTAAGTCCTTATGTTCCATAAGTAATTTCTTATCCCATTATTTTCTTAGATAAATTCAATGTTCATCACTTATCAGTCAATATTCATTTAAGTGCACAGATATGTTATAATAATTTATAGGTAGATATATTATATAGGAGGTAAGACGTAATGATAACCATAAAATAATTTATTATTAATAATCAATTTATGTTAAACTATTATGTTTTGGAATAGCTATAATAATTAGTAATACTAATATCAAGACAACAGATTCTAATACCTTGAAAAAATGTATATTGTCTGTTAACATCTACTAAATGTCTGCCCCGCCACTTACCAGACCAACGAGCCATCACTGGTAATTTGTCGTAATATTATGCTTCATAGAACACGGGCAAATAAAACTTTACATAAAATATTTATTGGGACTCCACGAAAAAATACTGCTTAAAAAAGTGCTCCATGATTGAAAAAATTTGGGAACCATTTAAATCATTTGAATTATGTACTAACTGAAACTCCAATGTATGGCATACCAGGCATGATAATAAAAAGATTAAAATATTTAAGAATTTACTATCATAAATAATGACGCAACTCTACACTGCACAACAAACAAATAATACATATTTAAAATAAAAATTAATCCTACATAGATTGCATGCCTTAATAGAACGCCGGTAATTGTTGCATTTAATCTGTTAAAAAAAAAAAAATGTCATTGTTTTCAAGTTTTTATTGATAATTCAAATTATTGGAAAATATAGAAAATTTTGAATTTTTTGTAAATTTTTATTTTATAAAATTTTAAATTCTTGAAATTTAGACTTCAAAATTTAACATGACATCATATATGTCTATACATTTACGAAATTTATTAGTTTTACATAAAATTACACACTTGAATGCACATAGAAACAAAATTAGTTCAACTGATCTTTATGAAACTTATCAGGGTAGAGAATTACACTTCAAATATTCTGGTCCAATAAAATTTTTTATGGACTAATAATTAAATATTTTGTAAGGGTTTGATTGAAAGAAATCTGAAAAACTTGGTATAAATATTATAGTATATTTCTAGTTTACGGGACACCCAAAATATTGGCAGTGTTTTTCCGTCATCTCATGTATTTTTCATCATTGAGTTAGGTGGTACAAACTAAAATCCGCGATTAACAGTAATTTTAAAATTATTTGATTTTGAAGATTCAGTATTTACAGGTATTGTGATAAATACATAATATATTGTCATCACTCAAACAATACTGTTAGTCTAATAGTGCAGTTTGTAATGTGTTATCCGAACAGTAATGGGTTCAAACCCTATCAGGAATACACTTTTTTCAACTGTTACTGATTAGAGACGACAATATAAAATATCAGTACTACTCTTATTATAGCTAATTTATGTTGATTTTCGATAATCAGTGTCACTTTATTATTTTATTATAATATATTTCATTGTAATTTGAAATTATTTATAAAGTGTAAGGGAATATATAGAAAATCAATTTTTGATTTTCGTAAATGTTTTATGTAGGTAACAAAATAATTTTAAATTCAATATTTAAGTGTGATGCGTATATATCAGTATATATAAGATTAGTATACAAATACACAAAAGTGAAATAATATTTTTATTTTGGTCGAATTGCAACTATTTGTTGATACTAATACTTATTACTATTTAACATATTTTACAAAATTGATTAATTACAAGAATATGAAATGGGTATGGATTATTCTGATATTGTATAACAATTATTAAACATACTGAATAAAATATTGACAATTATTATTGTATGATAACTGAAGTTTAACTCAGAATCGTTTTATTAAATAAATGATTTACTATTTCTTTAAAATCCAACACATCCAACAAAAGTATCCTACTCGAGGTGCAAATAATACCCATGGTGTGAAGTGTGTCTGGCTTTATATATATCGATACATTTTAAATTAAATTTTAAAACTGAAACTCACTGTTAATGCTTTTGGATGATTATTCATTTGTTTACAACAATTACTAGCTTCAGTCACAGCATTTCTCATTTTATGCAGTGCAATATAACAGTCTACCATTCCTTTATGAGGATCGAAAAGATAAGGTGCAAGCTGTAAAATAATAATAATGTGTTAAATGAAAATAAGAAATAATTCAGTAAAAATCTTAATGTGTAAATTGTATTTCTTACATCATTAGCCTTACGAAACTGTAAAATCGCTTCAGAATATCTTTTCATACTTGTTAATACCATACCATGTAATAATAAGGCTTCAATATTTTTTTGATTAACAGAACACGCCTTAAAAACACAATTTTTAGTAGAACAATATATTTTAAAGTAAAGAACATTTTGTAAATAACATACTAAATACCTTTTCAGCTAAACATAGAGCTTTAGAATAATTACTATTGCTATAACATACAAAAGCTAGAACTATCCACAAATGCGAATCAATTGACGATTCCTCCATATAAGTCGTTGGAAGTAATTTTTCTAAATCCCTAGTATGTTTTTCCATGTATAAACATATGGCTAGTGTACACAAACCATCTTGCATAAGTGGATTTAGTCTGTAAGCCTTTAACGAGATTTATTTAATCAAACTCATATTAATAATTACTACAAGGTGTTTAATGACTTAATAATTTATTAGTAAATAACTAACTCTTTGTAGATAAATGAGTGCATTTTTACGATCTCCACTAAAATAATAAGTTTTTCCTATAGTTACTAATAATCTATTACTATTGCATAAAGGCGATTGATCATCTAGTTGTTTTAATGTATTTATAGCTAAAGGATACTCGGTATGATTAAATAGATGTGCATGGGCTTTTATCCAACCGCTAAGCCTAAAAAAACACACATTTTAATAACAATTTAACTAATAACAGAAAAACTTACCATTCAAGTCCATGAATTCCAACCATTTCTAACATAATAGCATTCACTTCTGTTCCTTTTACACCTAAACTTAGAAGTCCTTCAGCAGCTTCAATTGCTAGTGGACAGTCCTGAAGAAAAAAATTAATTTAAATTTAAAATAATTATGAATGAAGAAAAAAAACCTTTAAGGAAAATATAGATTTAGAACAAATTTTTATTTTATACACAAAAGTGTCTAAATATTTTTTTCAGGGTGGGATAAATAAATTAATTTTTGAATATTAATAGTTTTTTTAGAAGCTTTATAAAATGTGTATTTGCAAGTTTATGAATTAATTTTCAAGTCAATTAACATAATAATAATTCAATTTTTTCCCATGCAAAATGAAATGTCTTCACCCACACAAAATACTATTTTTATTAAGTAAAAGATAATTATTATAAAAATGAAGAACCTATTTTTCAATTGTCAATTTATTACATATCAAACTAACACTATATAAATTAATATTATTATCAAATTATTTTATCAATTAAAAGTTCAACTATTGAAGCCTTTTGCTTAAGCGATAACTATTTAATACATTGGAATAAAAATTTGTATTGTTATACATTTTTATAGCTAGTTAAATATATGAATAAGGTTCATACAATATAATATAACATCTACCGACATGTATGTTACTGGTATGTACGGGGGCTTATAACGCAGATAGATCAACACCAAGTCAGATAGATCACCCACCAAGAGTATCTGACCCAAAGATAACCCTATCTATGTTTAATTTTTTACAAAATTTGGATCAAAAAATGATGGTTTCCGAGTCAAATTTTGGGTAGTTTTACCACCTAAAAAAATTGAGAAATTGAGAAATTCAAAACATTACGTCTTTTAAGTACCAATTAGAAGCAAATTCGATTTCAAAAAGTTGCTGATTGACACTTTTTAACAAGTATTTTCATACAAAATGTGTTGTATAATATACATACTTTTAATACTTTGTTATAAGCAGAGACAGCTTGAACAATATTGCCCATCTGATGATTTAGTTTTGCTATAGCCATATTAATTTTAGTTTTCCTTTGTTTGGATGGTACCGATTGTAATACAGCTAAAGCTTGTTTATTATCTTTTAGTTTAACCAAACATAAATGTAATTGATATTTTATATCTGAAAAAATATATTAGGTTTGTTAAATTATTTTGAAAGCATCTTTTTCTCTGTGATAGAATTAAATACTTACAACCACTCAATTATATTTATAAATATTCAATTGCTTAAAATGTACTTAAAATGCATATTCCAATACAAAACTTATTATATATACTAACCTATATCAGGCATAGATTCTTTTAAACCATCATATTGTTTAATTGGAGTTTTAGTAGTAGAACAGGCCTCTTTAAATGTTAAAGCTGATTTATATGCAGCTTCTGCTTGGCGATAATCACCTAAGAAATAATGAGCATCGCCAAGATATGCATATATCCTGAATTTATGCGGGGCTGTTAAAATATCCGTTGCATGTTCACTAACTTTTAAAACCATTTCAGCCTAGTATAAAAAATATATATATATATATATATATTAAAAACATATTAAACTATAACAAATAATAAATATAGAAGTTTACAATTTTTGTAACATTTGAGTGTAACTTTTGATTATGCAACAATTTTATTTGATCAAATAATACACTCATTTTTAACAGATCTAATTAATCATTAATTTTATTAAAAACTGTTGAAATACTTAAAAGAAATAGTTCCTCAAAAATAGAATAAAAAAAAAAAAGAAAAAAAACGAAAGAGGAAAAAAAACAATTATTTTCTAAATAATAAAATGAAATAGTTCTCAACTTATCTAGACAAATTAACAACTGTTAAAAACAAAATAATACAATTATAAAAATTCTCATCACGACATGCTCAGTCCACAGACAGGTGTATTTAACATTTATTAACAGTCTGTAGCCTGAATGTGCTGTAGAATCACAGTTAAGTGATAAGAATCATATAATATGTAATCTTTGATAAGATCTCACAACTTGGAAATACCAATGAACATTTTGTCATATGTGTAATTATTTTAAATCATAAAATGCCAATTTAATTATGCCAGATCTCCTAAAAATTTTAAAATAAATGAATAATAATCAAACAATATTTTATTTTATAATTGATAACAATATTTTGTTTCATGTGTGATAATAATAATAATACAAAGAAAACGAATATTCCCGCTAAAATAGTTGAGACCTGCACGAGCCGATAATTTTCAGCCCGGCCCCCGACCCGAATCTTTGTACAAAAAGCCCGGCTTGACTCGAACCCGAAAATAATTAACGAAAAAATCCCCGTGGCTCGGTCCGAATTTTTTTCAGTCTAGTAAAGCCTGATCTAGCCTGGCCCAAATCTTTATACAAAAAGCCCAACCTGACTCGACCCGAAAATAAGTCGTAAACAGTATGAAAACAGTTTTGAATAGTGACACATACTTTTATGATTTTGTAAATGAAATAGTCTTCTATGCCTGGTCCGTCAAAAAAACCAGTTTTAGAACAGCCCATTAGTTTATTAATAAAATAGTAAATACTATTTACTATGTACTTTTACTCACGATAATATTGTACAGTGGTAAAAGATAAAAACATTGTTTCTAAATATAGTTTTTGATTTTAATCACATATTTTTTAAATAATTGAATATAATTATTATCAGTTGAAACTTATCGTGATTCATAAAAATATAATCAGTTTTATTTATTTTAAAAGCCCGGCTAAAATTTGTATTTTTCAAATCCCGGCCCGGCCCAGCCCGATCCGAAAATTTACGACTTTTGAAAAGCCCGGGCCTGGTCCGAAATTTTTGTCATTTCAAAAAGCTAGACCCGGCCCGAATTTATCTAATTAAATTAAGCCCAGTCCGAATTCAAAAATAATACTTGAGCAGACCCGGCTCGTGCAGGTCTTTATAAAAAATAGTAGTATTTAATTCTCTAATAAAAATTTTAATGTAATAATATTTCATTAGAGACAAATGAAATATTGACATATATTTCGTTCAAATAATCATATATCTACTAAATCGTTAATATTAAATATTCTATGTTTTATGCTCAGTAGATTGTAGATCATAGATTGATAGATATAGATATAGATACAATATACATCATAGATATAGATTTGATAGTAGTACATAAATCAATGGTGTAGATCAAGATCATAGAAAATATCAATACCGACAATACCTATATCAAACACACAAAAATTAAAAATTATATGAATTAAAAACTTGCAAGAAACGAGAAATCTCTAATATTTGAAAAATCACATACTTAACTCAAAATTGATCAAATGTTTTTGAAATTTTTATGAAATATTCTCTTAACCATTTTTAGTATAGTTGGTGAAAGTTTTAAGTTTTTACCTACATTATTTTTTATGTTATGTTAAAAAACAATTTTCAATTTTATGAAAATTTCAGTAATACCGAATTTTATCGTTTTTCGTTAATTTTTCGACAGATTATCTTCGTTATTGGAAAAAGTATTGAAAAATTTGAAAAAATACCTCTTTAAAGTACTATTTGGGTGTGATTATGGATTTATAAAGTTACTGATCGAAACTTTTGGACAAGTATTTCTATACGAAAAAGTTCACAGAAAGAGAAAAATAAAATAAAAATAAACATCATTATAAAATCATAAACTTCTTTTTCCACTCAGAATCTAAAAATTATTTATTTTATTCTGACAGTTATATAAAAGGCTTAAAATCAGTTGTGTAATAATTTTTTTGTTACCAAAAGAATCTTCACATGTTTTTCTACCTGTGGTCGAATTATTATTAATATTGGCTTAATAGCTATTTTACGAGCGTTTAAATTTATAATTGTGGCTTGTAAAAAAAATAGCAGATTTCTGTTTCTGATTATTTTCAATTAATTGTTTTAAGGTTTGAAAATTGCTTACTCATATATTGGCTTACTTATATTTTTCTTAAAATTATCTAAACCTATTTTTATAGAGCAAATTGCACATTTGCAGATTTGCTTACCCTCAAATTTAGCCCTCAAAGTATGTATTAAGTGGATTTATATTAAATTATTCTCCATATTATAGTTTAATGCAGGAAGAATCTTGTTTATTGAATGGAAACAGTAAGAAAATAGCATATTAACGGATTTTACTTATTAATATTGTTACAGTGTTTTATTTTTTATGTATTGTTAATAATTATGTACAAAAAGGTAATAATTAACTCTAAATATATACATTTTCATTTTTATTCTGTTTATTAAAATCTAAATTATTTATAAGTTTATCTACCAATAATTGATAATTGGACAATGAATTGTAGATCTGGAAAAAAACTATTAAGTTACTAGTAATGAGGTTGTTTACAATAAATAATGAGCATAAATGTTTTATTATAAACATTCAAGGTAATGCATACAAATTAAACGACAACTTCAGTAAAATTTAAAACAATACATCTAATAAATAATTATAAACATAGCAATAATATTAAAAATTCGCAAAATAAAACAATAATAGATCTAAAAACGTTGTTTCTATTTATTTAAATCTGTTAAATTGAGTATTCTATGAAACATCGAATAATATCAATAGTCACGCCACTTATATTGTGTACAGGTAGCTTTGATCGGCACATTATTGCCATAAAATAATTGGTTGTAGATAAAAACTCAACAATACAGTAATAATAATTAGATTCTTGTTTTATCCTATAAAATAATTATGTACCTATTATTTGAGTGTATTGTACTTCATAAATTTAATAGGTAGGTTACCTCATACCGCTATGTTTATTTATTTGAATGTTTAAAGACATAACAGATCATTAGTAGCTGTTAAAATAGACTTTTTTTTTGAAAATGTCAAAAGTACCTGTTGTAAATATGTCTGATTATGACAAATACGGATGTCTTGACGAGATATTCAAAAATCAAGCAAATGCTACTCCAAATGCCATAGCTGTTGTTAATATTGATGGCTCAGTGGTTGGTTTATTTTTAATTATGATTAAAAACAATTTTATGAATATAAAAAGTTAATTATAATTTGACGCCTTAATTAATGTTTTAATTTCAGACCACATTTAAAGAATTGGATGAAATGACAGATATATTAGCTGCAAAGCTAAGAAGTGTTGGTGTTGTCAAAAATTCTATGGTTGGTATTATGATGGAACGTTGCTTGGAATATACCGTTAGTTACATTGCAATTCATAAAGCTGGTATGATAATATAATATAATTTTATTCTTAAAGGTAAAATATTGGTTATATTATATTCTATGACTTATTTAATAATATGTAGGAGGCGCGTGTTTAATTCTGGAAGTATCGTATCCTTTTCCACTTCTAAGTTCCATTTTAGAAGAATCAATTCCTAAAGCTATACTAACAAAGAAGTTCTTTGAAAGTAGATTTAAAGACCAACAATTGATTTACTTGGATATTGGTTGGTACGATAATTTAAAAACATCAGTGGATAAATTATGCAAAAAAGAACAAAATAAACTTGATGATTTGGCTCTTGTAGTATTTTCATCTGGGACTACAGGAAAACCAAAAGGTATAATCATAAAAAAAATGTATTTTACAAATTATTTATGTGTTTGAATTCATAGGTATACAATGTCCATATCGAGGTGCTGTTTATTCATTCACATGGAGACATAGAGCGTATCCTTACATGAATGATGACAGAGAAGCTTGTAATGTATTTTTCATCTGGGAAATGATTAGACCATTACTTAAAGGTGATTACATTTTCGAGTTTCTTTATTTATAACATAATATTGTCATTGTGTTGATTTCTGGTAAATCTCAATAATGGCACGTATTTTGATGACTATCATAGAATTTTCTAAGTCACTATTTTATATTATTATTTCGATCATAATTATAATTTAACGACAAACACTAACTTACATTGTCGAAAGTGAGTATCAATATCAAATTATCTACCGTAGATTTATAGACATTTAAATTATTATTAATACAGTTATTAAGAATTACTTATTTATATTTTTTTATTTATTTTATATTTATTTAAGTTTTAAAGTAATAATTGTATTATTAGCTAAGATTGTAACTCTTAAAATTGCCGTTTGGCAGTGCCGTAGCTATCTTTTGTTGCGCCTTTGGCAAACAAAATTTTGCGCCCCTTCTCTGCTAAAATTTCATACACGCGCTTTTTTTTATTTGTTCTATTAAATACTAGTTTTATTTTTACAGTGTGTATACATTAAATAGGTATCAGTAAAACTTTTTTTTATAAATACATTAGCTTAAACAAAATAAATGCTCCATTTCACAATATGTTTCGCCCTAATGTTATCTGCGCCCTTGGCGATCGCCCATGTCGCCAACCTCTAGCTACGGCACTGCCGTTTGGCGTAAATAAATTAATAGGTAATAATATTAATAATAATATTTTTATTGTATTAAAAAAAAATACATAATTTATAGGGATTCCAATGTATATAATTCCTGATGATGCTATTTATGATCCACCAAGATTGATGGAATTTCTAAGGAAAAATGAAATAACACGAATGTTATTCACACCATCTCTTTTACAGTCAGTTCTTGATTACAAAGGCCTAAATGTACCCCAGGGATTCAAAACAATAAGGTAAAATACTCTAAAAATTATATGGGTTAGGCTAACCTACCTACTTAATTTTACCTATTTTATATGTCCCTATACTAAAATTATTTGTAATTTGTTTATTTTAACAATTTTATTCAATCTATTAGACAAATTTGGATATGTGGCGAAGTAATGATGTCATCATTAAGGGATAGAATGGAAAAAATCGCTCCATGGGTCAAAATGTTTAATTTTTATAGTGTATCTGAATGTCACGACGTGACTTGTGCTGGTAAGTCCTCATAAGTTATATATAATGCTATTATTATGAAATTATTCTAGTTGAATCAGTTTTCGAAAATTAATTTTTAGCTTCTAAAGTGAAGAAGCTAGTGTTTTTACAATGATATTTATTATTATTATTATTATTTTTTGTGAACACTTTTATATAGAAAAATTTGTTCGAAAGTCTCGATCAGCAACTTTTTGAAACCGAATTTCCCTCTTAGTGGCACTTTATAGAGGTCATTTTTCGAATTTTTCAATTCTTCATTTTTTTTTTTTTTTCAGGTAAAACTATATAAAATTTGACAAAAAAGATTCGGAAACCTTCATTTTTTGACCCATTTTATCATAGATAGAAAATAATATAAAAAATATTTTGGCGCAAAAAAATTTTGGACATTTTATCTAAAACCTTTTTTTTCTCATTTATTATTCCCCTTTCTTTACTTATTAGATAAAAAAAGTGAAGTAAAGTTAAGCAATGATAAGTTAACTAAAGTAAAATATAGACAAGAAAGCTGAACATACTTCGCATCACGGTTATTCTTCGTTCTTTGGATCAGATACTTATAGAAGGTGTGTAGAATTTTAACGAAACGATAAATCATTTCTTCAATAAGACGATTATGAACGAAATAAGTTAATAATATAAAGAACAATAATAGTCGTCATTTTCAAATACACCCACCAAGAGTATCTTAGCTCGATGTAGTGCTTTAAACTTGCCACATAAAAATGTACCCGGCTATTCATACTATATAGATACGAGCCGGGTAATCGAAATAATTAAAATAAATCGTCATTCATAGTTAAATTTAAATATCATATTTAAAAATTAGGCGCTGTCTCTTCACACTATTATGGCATTGAGCGTCGCTTTGCTCATTACTTTGCAAAACTCCCCTCGTGCTTTATGCTCGATTCAAATTGATATCAACCCTCGACTTGCTGTACGATTTGAGGTATGATAATCGGTAATTATCGAAAAGCTCTTGAGTAATTAAAGAAATGGTATATTGTATTTTACCAAATTATGCCATCATGTATTGTTTTTTCTCTTTCTGTATGTACTTTTTTGTATAAAAAACTTATCCAAAAGTTTTGATCTGTATCTCTATAGATCCAAAATTGCAACCAGATGGGACTGAAGAGGGGTTATTTTTCAAATTTTTCCGTTACTTTATTGTACTTAATTTTTTTAATTATGACAAATTTAATATTTTATAAATATTTTAACCAAAATTCTATAGATATTTCAAAAGGTATCGAATTAGAACAAAGTAAATTTGCTCCTGTTGGCACTCCTCTACCTGGCGTACATGTAGTAATAATGGATAATGAACACAGGGTAAAGAACATTGGAATATTGGGCGAGGTAAAATTATATTTTATTCATTTATTTTTAATATTCATTATCATCAAATTAAAATATACCTATGTAGATATATGTTGGAGGTCCAACACTCGCAATTGGATATTTAAATCGTCCTGAATTAAACACTTTAAGATTTATTAAACGACCCAACACTGTACCCACCGAATTTGGTGATAAATTATACAGAACTGGAGACTGGGGTTATATAAGATCTGACGGAAGTTTGGAAATTTGTGGAAGATGCGATACAATGGTTAAAATTAGAGGTTACACTATTGAACTACAGGTGAATATACAATACAAATTAACTTTTCTATATCATCATCATTTATCATTTTATCAAAATAATTTTTTTAGGCTATTGAAGCTACTATTTTAAGCCAACCTGAAGTAAATTCAGCTTGTGTCTTATCAGTTGGAGAAGAAGGTTCAGACAAGTATTTAGTCGGTTATGTTGTATTAGAAAATGAAGCAAAATTATCTGCATCGTCTTTAAAACAAAAACTGAAGCTTAAATTACCATTTTACATGATTCCGCCATTTTTCTTCTTTCTTGACAGGTTTATTTAACTTAATTATTAATTATATTTGATTATGAAAGTATAATAAGCTGGAAATTTAGTTAGAATTTTATTTATAATTGATAGGTACATGATAAGTAGTGGAATGAGGAGAAGGTGAGTGGTGATCAGAATAACTTATGTGTGTTTTATAGTATTCATAATAATTAAGATTTTAAGAATTCTATAAACATGGTAAACTTGTATGATATAGAATATTATGAAAATAGTCTTAAGTCTATATTGCCAAAGCCAGTATTAATATTTTTAAATTTATACTTATTTTAGATTACCAGTAGTGGAAGCTTCTGGTAAATTGGATAAATCAGCTTTACCAAAAGTTAACTTGGATAAAACAAATGGTATTTTAATTGAAAACTGGAAAACTCAAACAGAAAAAACTATTGCTACTATCTTCTGTAGAGCTTTAAAAACCTATAGTTTAGATGTTCAAGATAATTTTTTTGAAAATGGCGGGTTAGTAAACAGTTAAAACTAAGTGATAATATTTATCTATATACAAACTGCAGATAAGAATTATTATTATATTTTTTTTTTCATAATGCTTTATTACTAACATTATTTTAAACCATGGCTATTGATGGTAGATATCATGTTTTAACCCTTTAACGGGCAGACATAAATTTATAAATCATAAAATATGACAACTGTGGTATATTATGCAGAAAACATTAGTAAAAAGTCTCCAAGCGCAAAGAAATTTTTGAAAATTGCTGATTAACATAACTGACTGTGGCACAGATTGTAGCCACTTTTTGTACAGTATAAAAACTGCGGGAAAAAGAATCTGAAATTGGTTATGATTATCAATTTATCGAATATTATCATAGGAACATATCACAGAGTAATAATAATTTGTAATAACAAATACCTATTTGTTATAAAGTACGTCCTATTTGATAATAATACATTGTGTCGAATACACAGAGTAATAATATCGGTCGAATAGTTAGACTAATTCTCTTGGGTTGAATACAAATTTATCATACACTGATTTATGTGTTTGTGTGGTGTCCGGACACATCGTCGCAGAGAATTGAACTTTGGACAATTTAGAGCGGACCATTGAGTGCGAGGACAAATTAAACACTAGGACTTTTAGTTGCAAGTACATTTTGCGCATGGACGATTTAACTCTATCATGTTTGTCGCAGAGACATTATTAGAACATAATATGAAACAAAACATACCCATAAAACATATGAATTGTTATATTTTTCGTATTTATCTTCGTGATAATTCACGTTAATTATACAGTATTTTAATTTATTTATGAACATTTAAAAAAACGAAATAAAACATCTAATTGATTTCCCAAAATATTTAACTTGTGTATTTAATGTAATTTTGGATTATTTATTTATAAACTAATACATCATTTCAAATTGTTATTTACCTATTGACATTTAAGAGACACCGCCCAAAACATTTTGTTTATTTATATATTAACATTAAAAAAATAATAATAATAATAATAAAATAAATAATCTTATATAAATTGTATTATTATAAGTTAAATTGTTCTAGTGCTCAATTTTATTGTACATGAGATAAATTTTCCTCACTTCTAATTTATCTGTGCTGTCATCGGTCCATGCGCCCAATTTTCCGCTCCCAATTGTCTGAGATAAATTTGACTTCACCCAATTGTCCAAGATCCTTTAGAGTATCATTATTTTCAAAAAAAAGTGGCATATATGTTTGCCACTGTTTATTAAAAAGTCGTTAAAATTTCAATTTTTACAACAAATTTTTGAAATTAACTTAAATATCTCTTTTTGTTAATCAAAACAATACAAGTAAATACATAGTTAAATTCCTTATATGATTTTATGTAAGTTGTATATTCATTGTTATTGAAATATTCTGATTTTACAATGATTTTACATTCAAGAAAAGTATAAAAAGAATTTTTGAAGAAACCGTTTTTTTTTTTTTTGGTGACAATTTTTTTTTTTTTTTTTTTAATTTCAATTAAAATGATATTCAATTATGTATTATTAAAATTGTTGCATTCTTAAAATTTTAATAGTATATTATTTACCAAGAAAATATTTGCGCAAATAAAATATATGAGCACAAACAATTGAAATCTTTGAGAAAAATATATTTTTATATATTATTTTTGTTTGTTTATTTTTTTTAAAAAATAAGGTTGTATCGAAATATATTTAATATTACATATTATGTCATTTAGTTTATAACTTCCCATACTCAACATATATTCCAGTGTTTGAATAATATGTTTCTAATTGGATTCCTAGTCTTATATAGAAATTGATTTATATTATACTTTATACTAAATTGAGTATTTTTGATGCGATTGTTATGATTAAATTTTATTTTATAATTAATTTAAACTTCTACGTTTATATAGGTATGAAAGTAGTACAAAATAATTCTGTCCGGGAAAGTTCATAGCCTATTATAGGTTGGTGACACCTACTTCAGCCACCACCTACAGGGATAGCTTTTGAAGTTATAATGATGTGCCCCCTAGTAATAAAATGTCACAATTAAGTAGTAGTATGGTAATAACATGCCATAGTCTAGACAATTTCCTAATAGTTAAAATAATTCTGCATACCTAGGTACCGTATGAATTAAAGTGGTTTTCATTAATGCCACTGAACATAAAGGATTAAATTGATCAATGTAGTGTAAAATTCATACCTAAACTATCTTTTAGAATTTTTTTTATTAACTATGTTCTCATAATATGAGTATTATAATAGTAATATTATTTTTTGATTCAACCAATATTATTACATTTTAAACCATAGGCACTATTTTACTAAAATTTGTTTTATATTTTAGACATTCATTATTAGCAGCTAGTGTAATTGGGGAAATTAATGATACATTTGGAGTTCAGTTACGTGTACATGATTTATTTCTAAATCCCACTGTTAAAACAATGGCATCCCTTTTGGATCAAAACATATCTATATCAAATGAAGTGAATTTTATAGAAGAACTAAATACTATTATTGATGATCATCCTATGTAATAGCAACAGATTTTTAAAAAATAACTATCCATCACATGAATGTGGTTTATTGTTTTTAGCCCAGATAAAATTCTTCGATCCTTTTGGAGATCTGTAAATCTGAATAAGAATAAATTTATTAGTGGTAATGTTCTTCTTACTGGAGCAACAGGGTTTGTTGGTGCATTTATTTTGCATAAGCTATTAAAAACTGAAGTAATTACTTATGCCTATCTTGTAATAATTAACATATTTGCTATTAAATATTGATTAAAATATTTACTGTTTAGGTGAACATTTTCTGTTTGGTAAGAGATTCAGCTGAATTTAAACCTTTAGAGAAACTTGAACAGACAATGAAACAGTATAATATAAATGTTAGCTCTGCAAGTGACCAATTTTATTCTAAAGTGGTTGTATTGAAAGGTATGTGGAATAAGATATTATGAGATAATAAATTATAAGTAAAAATACTAACAAAATATTAAGTTTAGTATAAATTTGCTCCTCAAAATTGGGATTGCCACCAGTTTTAAAAATTGTGTTCCAGTGTCCCAAAATATGTTTTTGGGACACCTATATGATCTGGTTTAAAGGAAAAAATTAAAATTGATTAATTTTGACTTTTAAATATGTTGGCTAGTATTAAAATCAACAATGATAATGGATAAATATGGATAATGTTTATAATTGGGAGGGTTCGAGAGGATCACATATACATGTATTTTAATATGAATTGAAACTTAAAAAAAATTTAGAAGTGAGTGTTAGCTTGTTATTATTTTTGTCGGTGTGACTAAGTTAGTCATCTATTTATATTTAAATTTAGGCATTTTGTAGAAAATACATAGGTATGTAGTTCAGTTCAAAAAAAAAATTAAAATTAGAGCCAAAATCCCTATTTTTTTTTTTTTTTTTATACATAAAATTAACTTTAAGTTTAATTCCAGTTTAATGTATGCTTATGTTCATGATTTTAATTTATTTACTAAGTATATTTTCATGTTATAAAAAACATAAATGGTAAATGTAATGAATAATTTACTTATAAAATAAATTAAGCATCATTATTTAATATTTGAACTAAACACAATATGTAATTACAATTATTTTTATTTATAGTAGATTATTATATTTTTGATTTATTTATTTACGATTTTCGATATTATATTTTTAACTACTTTAGTACCTAATTTAACTCTTTATTTATTTTAGGAGATGTATCTTTAATAAATTTTGGATTGCCGGATGATGATTATGAAGCTATATGTAATGAAATTGATTATGTTATACATGCAGCGGCTCAAGTTAATTTATCATATCCATTTAAAGCACTGTATAAAAATAATGTCCTTGGAACAAAAAATGTAATACAATTCTGTATGGATGGTAAAATAAAATCATTAAGTCATATTAGGTAAGTTTTATATTATTATAAATTGAATTATAGAATTTATAAACCAATTATCAAAGAACCCAATTTATTTTAAATTAAAAATTAAGTATTACTATGAATTGTATAATGCTTCTTTTTTTTTTTTTAATTTAAAAGTAATAAAAGCAGTAGTGAATAGTTTAAAATATTGTTTAGTTCTTCGGCTGTTTTCCCTCAAGGATTCAAAGATATTCAAGAGAATGATAACCCTAAGGACTGGGCCCCATTATTAAAAGGAGGTTATGGGCAAACTAAATGGCTTTCTGAACAATTGGTTTTAAATGCTATAAAAAAAGGATTGCCTGCATCAATATTTAGATGTGGAAACATAAGTGGTAGTAGATTCCTTCCTAGCTGGAACAGGGCAGATCTTACTTTATTTATATTACAAGGTGTATTATTTACAAATTCATATCCTGATATAAACTGGAAGGTATACATATGAGCTAACCTCTGATTAAACAAATTTAATGAAATAACGAAAAATAATATTATAAAATAATTTATAGATTGAAATGACACCTGTTGATTTTATTGCAAACACTGTTGTAGAATTGGCACAAAATGTAAATGAATCATCAGGAAAGATTTATCATTTAGTTAATGATTTGTTTGATTCAAAGTATGTACATTTATTTTAACACTATATTGTTGTAAACTAATATAATTTTGTTGTATTTATAGAAATTTGTGGGAAGTTATGAAATACATAGGTTACAATTTAGAATGTATCGCTTATGAAAAATGGTCTGAATTAATTGTAAAAAATTCCAATCTTTATCCTCAATTAGCTTCACTCACTTATTTATTAAATTCTATAATGGAAGATAAAAGTTATTTAGAAAATCAATCAACAGTAAAAAAAACAAATGTTGAAACATATTTAGCTTCTGTCAACATAAAGTATCCAAAACTAGATAAAAATGAATGTCATAGAATCCTAAAAACATTAGCTAGTTTGACTTTGATTCCACTAACAAAAGGTAATTTTAAATGTATAAAAAGTATAAAAATAGTATGAGAACAAATTAATTACATTCTTCTGTACTTATAATTATAATTAGTGTTATACTTGTATATTGTGCTATTGATTATAGCTATTAGCATTTAGCAATGATTCATTTAATGCAACTAATGTATTATTAATGTTAATGAACACTGTTTTATAGTAATCTCCCCTATTTAAAAATATTTGTATTTATACTGATTAAATTTAATGATTCCATTATTATACAGAATTTTATACATTTATAGATTTAGTAAAATCATCACCGATGTCACATTTTTCTTTAAAATCAAAAGTTGTTCTTGTCACGGGCGCTTCTTCAGGAATTGGTTATGAAATAACTAAAAAATTGGCATCTTGTGGTGCTATAGTGATACCAACTGGAAGGCGGATAAATCGTTTACTGGAACTAAAACAGGAGATAATTTCTCATAATGCAACAAATGAAAATATAGTATATCCATATGAAATGGATGTCACCAATCAAATAAATGTATTTTATTATTTATTTTATTCATTATTTTCACAATTAATATTAACTTGTTTATAATATAGGTTAGAACAGTGGTTCGAGATGTCGAACAAATGATTGGTCCAATTGATATAATGATCATTAATGCCGGAGTAATGTTTTATACCATGTTTGATAAATGTAAAATAAACGAATGGGATGAAATGGTACGGGTAAATTGTAATGGTATGTTAAATTGTCTTGGAGCTGTTCTTCCTTCTATGACATCAAGAAATACTGGACACATTGTTAACATAACATCTAATGCTGGACGAAGAGTGTGTTGTGTAATTAAATAACTAAAAATGTTATCTAATTAAGACTTTAGTCATTTCCAGGTTTAGGTGTATACTCTGGTACTAAATTTTTCATGGAAGGCGTAGCTAGTGCACTGAGGACTGAGATGACAGAACATAATGTAAAAGTCACTTGCATTCAACCTGGAGATGTTAGAACTGAATTATTGAATAAAACTAGTGATTATGAAGTAAATATTTATTTAATTAATTTAAAAATAATCAACAATAAATATATTTGTTTGACTCATACATTTACATATTCATTTATTTTGTTTAAATTTAGGCTTTAAAACGATATGACTGTAGTTCTAACAACGAAATTCTTGAGCCTTCAAATGTCGCAGAAGCTGTTCTCTATGCAATTGTTCAACCATCATTTTGTGCAATCAATGAAATTTTAATTGAACCAAAAATGCTACCAATTTAATTTTATACTATAAATTTAAACTGTACAATAATAGTTTTTTTTTTAAACCTTATGTTTTACAATGATGTTTACTTTTTTTTCTACAAACATAGAAATACTTGTCCAAAAGTTTCAATCAGTAACTTTATAGACCCGACGAAATCACATCAAATTCACAGAAAAATGACCTAGAAAAAATTTTGTAGTTAAAATAGGAGGAGGGTTGTCATTCAAAAAAAAAAAAATTGTATCACCACAGGATATCCTTAAGGTGACATGAAAATAATGAGATACGGAAAATATAATTTTTATAGTGACTTGAACATGTGTCCAAAGAATGTCTTAATTCAGAAATGAAAGTGGCAAAAAATGTTGTAGTTCAAAATATTGGCTCTAATGTTAATTTTAACATAGAAGATGTTATAAAAGTTTTATCAGAAAATCAAACAATATTCCTTAATTTGCAAAAACTATTTAAAATAGCATTAACAATACCTCCTATCAGTTTGGCTACTTGCGAAAGAAGTTTCAGTGCCATGAAAAAAAAAAAACTTGGTTGAGGACATAGATGCTTCAGGATAGGTTCAGTGATCTTTCTATACTCTATATTGAAAAATAAATATCTAAAAATATAAATAGCAATGATATTTTAAATATATTTGCTGATACAAATATATATTGTTACTAAAATAAAATTAAATATAAATTTTAGATTCTGAACAAAGTGAAGAAGCTAGTGTTTTTACAATGATGTTTATTTTTTTTTTCTGTTAACACTTTTTCGTATAGAAATACTTGTCCAAAAGTTTCGATCAATAACTTTTTGAAA
>JAIPRM010000891.1:34127-45658 GCA_025469315.1 Stegophylla sp. TES_Ste_2020 | reverse complement strand
TCAATTCTTCAATGTTTTTTTTTGGAAAAAACTATCCAAAATTTGACAAAAACGACTCGGAAACTATCATTTTTTGATCCGAATTTTACGAAAATTTAAACATAGATAGAAAATCCTATAAAAAAGATTTTGGCGCAAGAAAATTTTGAAAATGTGAAAAAAAGTTTTGGACATTTTTCGAACATTTTTTTTTTTTCTTATATTATTAACTTCCTTTGTTCAGAATCGTTTTACTGAAGAAATGAATTATTGTTTCTTTAAAATTTAATACGCCCGTCAAGAGAATACCACCCGTCGTGCGAAGTACACCCATCGTGCGAAGTATGTCCGGCTTTTTTTAGTATATACTCGTAAGTAGGTATTCATAACATATGAATTTGTACGACTTTAATAATTACAGGAATGCATTGCATCTAAGACTAATGTTCTATTGATATTTTCTGTTCAGTTTTTAAAATTTAATTTCATTAAAAACATATGGCTGTTTTGCTACTTACATTTCTAATTATTTGGATATGTTTAACTTGTTTTCTAATGTCCTGTTGTGTGCAATGTAAAAAAAAATGTCAATAACTGAAATAATTCATTTTTATTTGATGTATTTGAGATTGGTTATGCTTTTTGAATAGTATTAAATTACATTTTCCAAATACAAAAATACGTTATGAATATGAAATACATTGTTTATAATGTCTATTCTTAAGTTATTTCCTTGTAAAATGAGGAGGCCAAAAATATATTTTATTGCGAAAGATCTTGATGGATGGGCGCATGGTTAATATTGAGAGAAAGCAATCTTGTTAGCCTTGGGATATCAAATAGGCCTGCAGCTATTTGTTTTTGTTTTTTTTTAACCATTCGATTTTTAAATATATTATTTAATATTTAGAAAATATTCTTCAAATACGTTTGCAAATATATTTATACGGATTTTATGAACTTTCCAGTGAATATTGATCAAAACCCAGTCGAAAATGATTGTCCTTCAAATATGAGTGAAATATGCAATAAAGCTTTGGATGGCATTGTTTTAATTACAACAGCCGAAGGAGACATTGTTTTCATATCTGAAAATGTTTCCAGCTATTTAGGTTTGACACAGGTGCTATTTTAAATTAATTATATTTATTTATAAACATGCCATTGCTTTGAAATCTTAAGATTCATTTCCCTTGTTAGTAAAATGAATATTTATATAGAATTTTAAATTAATGATAGTGATTTTTTTAGATTGATTTGATTGGACAGTCAATTTATGAATTCGCCCATCTTTGTGATCAAGCAGAATTGAAAGACATTTTGACCAGCAAAGATGTAGGTGTACAAAAGTCGTTTTTCATTCGAATGAAATGCACTCTTACAAACAAAGGACGCAATGTCAATTTGAAATCAGCATCTTATAAGGTTTGTATTACTAAACCAATGCAAATATTGATAGCTTTAAACATGTGTTATCATATTTAAGTAAAAATTATGCACGATACGTGTTTACCATAATCTATTCAATATAAACGCCTTTCGTGTATCAATAGATTTGCAGATATATAAGTTCTGTAGGTACGCTTTTTAAGAGTATATACTAAGATAATTTAGATGGAATTTTGAGAAAAATTAAAATTTATAAATGTTTTAACTTATATTACCTTTGAAAGTTTTGTGTTTTTTGAAAATAATTTTTTTCTATGTTATAACCTAGAAATACAAGTACTTGACGAATAATGTGGTTTAAATTTTTTTAAAAATCGAAATGAAAATCATAATTTTTTTTCATATTATATATAGGCATGTCAATTATTTGTAAACGGGCTAAGCTCACAATTTGAAACTACGTTTTTTATGGCCGATTTTTGAGAGTGGTCTCTTACCATGATTCTTAGAAATTCACAATACGTGCATGACTACACGTTTCATGTATATTATATACTAGACAACATAACAGTGGCTTTTAGTGAATGTTACCAATACTCCATCAACATATTATTATACCTCTATAAAATATACCCGTTTGTCAGGATAATTTTCTTTGCAAATAATTAATATGATTATATCCTTTAAATTCTTAGAAACAAATATAACCAGATTTTTGCAACCTATAATTTAATATAAATGTTAAACAGTATTTCATGGCGTCTATAAAATTCTTCATATTAAAAAAACTAAATCACGAATATTAATATATACAATATTTACAGTTAATCACCATACTCACCATAAACAACTATAGCGTTTTCAAATTCGACATTCCAATATTTTGCACACAGTGTGCACTGAGTGAAAATAACATATTCGATTTCTCCAATAAAAATTCTCATAAAAATTGAAATTGAATGAATTTTTGAAAATAATAAATTCACGGATTTAGTATTAAGGACCTTTTTTAAAGGAAATTTAATTCTCTATATCTTTCATCGGAGATAAAAAAAAAGTATGTACTATTGCACCTCTGGTGAGATACTTTTGACGGGTGTGTTGAATTTTAAAGAAACGATAAATAATTATTCAATAAAACGATTCTATGCTGAGCTTCGGCTAATACACAATAATATTTATCAGTTTTGAAGAATTGAACTAAAAATTATTTTTTTACATACAACATTTACGAAAAACAAAAATTTATTTTCATATATTCATTTACACATAATGAATACTCAATAAATAATTTCAAATTACAATTAAATATAAACATCATAATAAAGTAAAATAAAATAAAGGAGGTATCGTAAATCAACATTTATGCACTATAACATAAAAATAGTACTAATTTTTATTGTGGCACCTCTGGTCAGTCAGTATTAAAAAAAAAATGTGAAATATTTAGTTTATCGAGTAAGATCCGAACCATTTACCGTCATATTTTAATATTAACGCGTTAACCACAACACCACATTAACAGCATTGAATACTGATAAAATAGTAAGTATTTAATGTAATAACCAAAAATATCAAATTTTCAAAAAAGAATAAAATAATTAGAAAACTATTGATGCACGCTGATTTTAATTCACGCCATCGTATTCAATGTCAGAAAAATATAAGATAAAACATTGTTAATCTTTTCGAATGAACATGTAAAATAGATATATTTTTATAATATTTGTCTGTACTTTCTCTGATATTTTTTTTAATCAAACCTTTGTAAAATATTTAATTCTTTGTTCATAAGAAATTTTATTGCTCTAAAATATTCACAATGAAATTCTCTACTTAGGTACCAAGTTTCAAAAAAATTGGTCAAACCAATTTTCTTGTATGTACGTTAAAGTGTGTAATTTTAGGTAAAACTAACGAATTTCGTCAAAATTCTAAACTTCAAATGGTTACAGAGAAAAAAGTTGACTTATGATTTTTGAGATTTGTTCAGGTCAATTAGACATATTTGTTAGTGAGATCATAATAAATTTTCAAGTCTTAATATCAAGGATCAAAAATTCTATTACATAAAAACTAATAAAAACGAGAAATTTTCAAAATGCTGTTCTTAACTCAAAATTGATCAAATCTTTTTGAAATTTTTATGTAATGTTCTCATAACCATTTTTAGTAGTTGGTAAAAGGTTCAAGTTTCTAGCTGTATTATTTTTGAAGTTATGTTAACAAGCAAGTTTCAATTTTACAGAAATTCCTGAGTACCTAATTGCTTATTTTGTCAATTTTTTGACAGATTTTCAATGTTTTAAGAAAAAGTATTGAAAAATTTGCAAAATGACCTTTTTAAATTTTCATCTGAGTGTGATTCCAGATCTATAAAGTTACTGATCAAAACTTTTGGACAAGTATTTCTATATGAAAAAATGTTCATAGAAAGAAAAAAAAAATAAACATCATTGTGAAATCATAAACTTTTTCGCTTTTCTCATAATCTAAAATTCTGCCATTAATCAATGTTTAAGGTGAAATCGTCGTTTTTCCAATGTTAATTAAATGGAAACAAACTGGGTATATGCCGTTTACCCTAGCTAAACGTCTAACCTAACCTAACCTAACCTTCTTCCCTGAAATTATTTAAAAAATGGTAAAAATATATAAAGGTAATTAAACTTAACAAGCATAAAAAAAAAATGATTAATCTTTTGGGCCGTCCCTAAAAAACCTTGTATATAATGGTAAAATAAAACAAAACTATGGTTAGAATGTTTTATTTTAATGCTTTATTATCCACTTAATCCCAGAATTGTTTTCTTATAAATGTTCTGAAATAACTTTATTTAAAATTTGGATTATTAATCCTTTGATAAATTTCTTAGTTTACTCCATTATTACAGATTTTTTGGTATTTTCATAATATTTACACTATATTTTTCAATTTTCTTTAGTGTTTATTTTTAGATTCTGAACAAAGTGAAGAAGCTAGTGTTTTTACAATGATGTTTATTTATTTTTTTTTTTTCTTTTTATTTTTTTTTTATTTTTTTTTTCTGTTAACACTTTTTCGTATAGAAATACTTGTCCAAAAGTTTCGATCAATAACTTTTTGAAACCGGATTCGCCTCTAGATTGTACTTTAGAGAGGTGGTCATTTTTTGAATTTCTCAATTCTTCAATGTTTTTTTTTAGGAAAAACTACCCAAAATTTTACAAAAACGACTCGAAAACCATCATTTTTTGATCAGAATTTTATGAAAATTTAAACATAGATAGAAAATCCTATAAAAAAGATTTTGGCGCAAGAAAATTTTGAAAATGTGAAAAAAAGTTTTGGACATTTTTCGAACATTTTTTTTTTTTTCTTATATTATTAACTTCCTTTGTTCAGAATCGTTTTACTGAAGAAATAATTTATCGTTTCTTTAAAATTTAATACGCCCGTCAAGAAAATACCACCCGTCGTGCAAAGTACACCCATCGTGCAAAGTATGTCCGGCTTTTTTTAATATATTCTTAAAAGTACACATGCTTTTAAAAATATGTTTAAACAAAAAATATTACCTCATCAATCCACTGGTTCAAAATAGATTGTGGTACAACAATTAGAGTAGCCTTACACTGCATAGTATCATTTAAAGTCCAACAATTAGCACACAAAAATGGAACTTCTTGAAAAGGTTTTGGATTAAAGTGAACACAACTTGCATGTTGAGTTTTTTCACATACTGCACACACTACTAAGGAATTATCTAATGGAGTTTCAGTACAATAACATTCAACAGTAAGAGAATCATCATCATCCATAGCATTCTTCTCAACAATTTTCTTCGATACAGTACTCATTTCATTTAAAACACTTTGATACCAACTTTCTAACAATTTCCTTGGACGTTTTGTCGATTGCTTTTCTATATTCTTTGTACTTGTATATATGTATTTGCTGGTTGATGGTTTGGAAGAGTTTAGTGTTGAGGTATTTTGCGTATCATTTATAGAGTCTGCAATCTCAATTTTTTTATTGTGGAACTAAAAGAAATAAGAAGTTTAGCAAGCCTAATAAATATAGAAAATTAAAAATGTGTATACTTCTGAGGGTGATGGGTTTGCCATTATACAACACAACATTTCAACCGTTTTACCCAGACCCATTTCATCAGCTAGGATTCCACCGCTAAATGGTGAACCATCACTTTTAACCACTGAAATAAAATACTTTTATAAATATAACATGTATATTTTAAAAATGAAATATAAGTAATAATTAGTTATAACTTTTTTATTTTTTATTAACTCACAATCATTATTTTTTTCTTTATTCAGCATCCATTTTACAGCTCTACGTTGATAGGCCCTAAGTTTTGGAATAACTATCTCAGATTGCTCAAAATCATCATCAATATTTGCATGATACTCTTTAATAGTTTTAAAAAATTTGGAAGCTGATATTGACATCATCTTGAACCGATCTATAACATTTAAAATAAATAAATATCCAGTAAAATAGTTATAAATAAATATTATCAGACAAAGGTTATTGATTGACCTAAAAAATATCCGAAAACCAAATAAACTACTTAAATAATAACAATATTAATTGTTTAGTATACATTTAACAGTGGTATTTCTACATAAGTGAAACTTTGGACTAAATGTAAATGTTATGTTAGGGCATTTGTTTGATGCCTAATTTTAATTTTTCAAATATCAATAACAATGGTGTATATAGTAAATAAATTATACCTGTAAATGAAAATATCCGATAAAATATGTTTTTAGAATAAGATTAAGTTACAATACGAATCGCAGAGAATGTATATTAAAAATGTTTAGCAATTAATATCGAACAATACATTTTTAGTTATGATAAAATATTGACAAAAAAAAAATTAATTTAACATAGGTACACACTACACCCACTAATCTAATGTTTAAAAGAAATATATCTAAAAGCATTTATCTTTTATGCATACAATACTTTATTATAGGTTTAGTTTAGGAATAATTATTATCCTTTTCGATTTTTTTTTTTTTTTAATTATGATATAATTTTACTTTTTTTAGGTACTACACCTGGGTTATAAGTTAACTATATTTCATTGTTATACTCCAAATTTTAAATAATTTTTCAAACATTTCCATGTAACAATGCAATAAAAAACATTAAAAGCTTAAATTCATAAAAAGTTATTTCTATTTTTTAATTCCCCTAAGTATGAATAAAATACTAAGATAGCTGAAAAGCAAAAAATAAAAAATTTTCTCTTCACTCCATTCCCAACTAATAATAATAAAATGTATTAACTTAAAAGTAATCATCAATGAGCTGTTAATAGATAGTACATATTTGCAATCAAATAAATGCTTTGAACCAACATATAAAATTACATATTGTAAATTCATATTAAAACAGTGAAAAATTGCAATAAATGGTAGTTACGAATAAACAATTTTCTTAGAATAACAAAAAAATCAGTAACTTATTATTATTATATACTAGGTGGCAATTATCCACTTCCTGGCCAATTAATGTTTGTTTTACGGACATAAATTTCAGCCAACTTAATCAAATTAATTACTTGAATAACAGCTGAAGAGTTTGAATCGCTGAAAAATTCCACAAACCGAGGAACAAAATTTACTAGAAGGTAAATTAAACAGACATGAAATAATAATATAAATGTATATGTAGATAGATAAAGTGCAATGGAATAAGAAGTATCTGCAGAGAAGTAAACTACTTTATTTTAAACGTTATTTTTATAAATAATTGTTATCACCAGTAAGAATGAAAGTAAAATAATGTTATGATCTTTTTTCTATGATGTAAATAATATTATAAATAGTAAATACAATATATAAGCAATATTGGTGTAGGAAATAAATAATAAAAAATATCAAAAACACTATCATATCATAATACAGACTGTATACAGACTATCAGCATTTAGCAGGGCTACATAATTCATTACTTTACAGCTGAGGGATAACTCATGGATGATTTGATTCAATTTCGAAAAGTACTACAGCCACAGGGTTGTTAATATCATAGATAGATCATTATTATAGATTTAAATACCGAACAAATTATCTTAAAATAATTGTACAGAATATCACCTAATTATTATTATGTATTATATCAGTGGTACCACTGTAATCAAAAGTTTTATCCTCCAAGAAGTGCATAATGTTTTGAACACGGATATATACAATAACAATACAATTATTGTATATATCTGTGGTTTTGAACCATGGTCTCTGTTTATTGATTAAAAGTTTTTATCATTATCAACACATATCAGCTAGTATCAACTCAAAACCACAACGTCCACAACAAAATCATGATTTACAAACCATTTTTTTTTTTTTTTTTTTTAAATCATCATCATTAATCATAGTCATTAGTTATAACTTACCTATTTTAGCAACTACTTAAGGTCAAGTACGCAATTTAATTATGTAACAAATGTCATTCAGAATATGATATAAAAATTAGTTTTATGACAATTTTCCGTTCAGTTTATCGTTTATTTACCACTATGACCAAACCCCAAGTTGTTTTCGTCTTAGGAGGCCCTGGAGCTGGCAAGGGTACGCAATGTTCGAACATAGTATCCAAATTTGGTTTTGTTCACCTATCTGCTGGTGACCTGTTGCGTGCAGAACGCAACCAACCCGACAGTAGATTTGGTGAACTGATCGACACCCATATTAAAAATGGAACCATTGTCCCAGTTGAAATTACTTGTAAACTTATACAAAATGCAATGGAAGCATCAACAGCAAATCGATTTTTAATTGATGGATTTCCTAGAAATAAAGATAACATGACTGGATGGGACACTACAATTGGAGACCAAGTAGACCTTCTATTTGTGTTGTTTCTAGACTGTGATGAAAAAGTATGTAATTTTTTGAGAAGTAATAACCAAAATTAATTTTTCTTTTATAAAATCTAGATATGTATAGAACGATGTATGAAAAGAGGTGCAGCTGGAAGCGGTCGTGCCGACGATAATTTGGAAAGTTTAAAAAAAAGAATTGTAACATTTGTAAATGATTCTATGCCAATTATAGAATATTTTAAAAAGAAAAACTTAGTGAAGAGAGTTGATGCAGGAAAAAGTGTTGAAGATGTTTGGGCCGAAATTATGGAATTGTTCAAGAATATATAAAACACAAAAATTTAACTTATTAGAAAATTTCCTAAATGTTTTAGATCAAATTAATTTTTCTTTTGCATTGCCCAAGCTATCTTATTATTTTATATGTTCACCATTGTGATTTGAAATATGTAGCTTAGTGTTATACGATATACCTAATTTTAAACTTTATTAATGATCCAATAAAATAATTATTTTAAAATGTTTATTTTTATATAGGTATGTCATAAGTTTGGAGAATAAATGCATTTTACCTAGCCCCTCACCGATTTTTAAAATTTTTGTTAACAGTAAATAGAATTGCTCACTGAAAACGAAACTATAATCAGAATTCAGTGGACGTACTTATTTTCTGAGTTATAGTGTTTTGAAGTTTGCCGAATTTACAAATTTTTTTGTAACACAATTCCGAATTTCTTTTGTTAAAACGATGAACCTAAGAGGGAGAAAAAATAATTTTGCTTCGCACTATGATAACATTGAGCATCACTTTGCTTACTTCGCAAAACTCCCCGCGCTTGTTGCACCTCTCGCTCGATTTAAATTGATATCAACCCCCAGCTTACTGTGCAATGTGAGCACATTTCGGCTTAATAGTCGATTTGCTGTACGATGTGGGGACGTTTACTACACTGTTCATATGTTTATAATCATATTGTATTTTTACATTAAAAATTTTTCAATAATGTAATGTTTTAGTGGCTTTTTTCTAGTTAAACATTCCATTACTTTTGTATTTTTAATATAAAATGCTGGCTACCAATTTTTGTAATCAAATGCTATCATCAACTAAAAATACTGAAATTACATATTAATATATATGATGATCTCAAAATCAGTTCTACATAATCTGTTAAAGTCTATCAACTTTGTTTAGTTTTTTTTATTTATTAAGCCAAAATCTCAATAACACAATAAAAATGAATGCCCTTTTTAGGAAAATACATTTTGACTGTTTTGAATTTTTCCATTTCAACTAGAGCTATGACCATTCTAATTTAGGAGTGGTTTTTATTCTGCCCTGGACAATTTTCACAAAATAAATCCAATTCTTTTACACCTTTACCAACAAAATTATTGATGTAATGCATCATTTAAAAGCAAACTTCAACAGGAGTTGCTGGATTTTGCTTCATGATTAGAATAACAAAATAAATTATTTTTGTTCATATTATGAATTTCAAATCTGTTCTTAACTTTGATAATAACTATTCTGGGCAAAAAGGTCTCATGTCCAGAACATGTGCTGTTTTTACATTTAACACAAAATATGATGATTATTTTACAGTGTACCTGTAAACTGGACATGTGCCTCTTTGCACAGAACCTGAACAGAAAATTTATTATCAAACCTAAACAAAAACCTATAAAAATGTAATTTTATGAAAATTATAACATGTGCCCTAATTGCATTTAGTGATTCATATATGCATTGAAGTATGTAATTTATGTAAAAACTAATGAATTCTGTCAAAATGCTAACTTAAAACTTTTATAAACAAAAACTGACTTACAATTTTTAAGACTTTTTCAGCATAGTTAGAAATACATATCTTTATATTAAATATGTATTACAAATTATTAAATTTAAATTAAATTTTCAGGAATAATCCAGACTTTAAAATTTTATGAAATTAAAACCTACAAAAAACGAGAAATTTCCAATTTTTTCAAAGTTCTGTATTTACCTCAAAATTTAACAAATGTTTTTAAAAAAATTATGAAGTATGTGCAAGACTATTTTTAATAATTGATGAAAATTTCATTTCTCTAGCTAAATTATTAGATTCTGAACGAAGTGAAGAAGCTAGTATTTTTACAATGATGTTTACTTATTTTTTTCTTCTGTAAGTATACACTTTTTTGTATGGATCTACTTGTCCAAAAATTTCGGTCAGCAACATTCTGAAACTGGATTTGCCTCTAGTTGGAATTTTTTTTTTTTTGTAGGAAAAACTACCCAAAATTTGACAAAAAATACTCAGAAACCATCATTTGGTCCAATCTTAATGAATTTTTAAACATAGGTAGAAAATAATATGAGAAATATTTTGGCACAAGAAAATTTTGAAAATGTAAAAAAAAAAATTTGAATATTTTTCTAACACTTTTTCTTATTATTTTTTTCCCCTTTCATAATTTATAAGATAAAAAAAAGTAAAGTAATGTATAGACAAGAAAATCTGACATGCTCCGTTCCACGGATATTCTTCGCTCTTCAGGTCAGATACTCCTGACGGGTGTGTTGAAAATGATGACTATTATTGTTATACACATTATTAACTTCAAACTTCATTCAGAATCGTCTTATTGAAGAAATGATTTATAATTTCTTTAAAACTCTACACACCCACCAAGAGTATTAGACTAGAGAAGCAAAGTATGTCAGACTTTATTGTCTATACTTTACTTTAATTTACTTTTTTTTAAATTATTTTAAAAATTAAAATTAAATTTATTAAAATTCAGGATATGACGGATTTCACCGCTATTTTCAATTTTTGGGTGATTTTTGCAAGTACTTAGAAAAAGTATTGAGAATTTTGAAAAAAGACCTCTCTAAAGTACCACCAGGGTGTAATTTCGAATCCATAAAGCTACAGAACGACACTTTTGAACAAGTATTTCTATATGAGAAAGCGTTTACAGATGAAGAAAAAACAAAAAAAAGCCAGACATACTTCGCACGACGGGTGGTATTCTCTTGATGGGCGTATTAAATTCTAAAGAAATGATAAATCATTTCTTCAGTAAAACGATTCTGAACAAAGGAAGTTTATAATATCAGAAAAAAAAATGCAAAAATTCGGAGAGCTGGGCTGGAATCGAACCTGGTACTGTCGGCGTGCTAGGCCGGTTTCTTTACCACTAGACCGCAACACATAACTTGACCATGTAGGTGAATTAGTAGATATGTAGTATAATAATTAATAACCGAAAATATTGAATTTTCAAAATAGAATAAAATAAATAGAAAACTATTGTTGCATGTGGATTTTAATTCAC
>JAIPRM010000891.1:0-27209 GCA_025469315.1 Stegophylla sp. TES_Ste_2020 | reverse complement strand
GTTCAGAATCGTTTTACTGAAGAAATGATTTATCGTTTCTTTAAAATTTAATACGCCCGTCAAGAGAATACCACCCGTCGTGCGAAGTACACCCATCGTGCGAAGTATGTCCGGCTTTTTAAATATTGCATCCATAAGTATATTTTTAATAATTGTTGATTGTGACTTTTTCAATCATTTCTTGAATGCTCTATCAATCTTTTAAAGTATTTTGTCTTTACTAAATGTTTAATCTACAATGCATAACAATTTTAATGACTTATTTTGTCCTAAAAATGATCGCATACAAAATGAACATTTTGAAATAAGAATTGAATTTTTTTATTTCCCATTAATATGTTAACTACCTACAGAAACAGTAAATTAGTTAATTAACTAAATTCTACAATCAATAATTCTATCATTCAACTTAGATCTGTTAACAGTTATTATATATAATTGGTATTCTTTTGACTTTTTGCATTCTAGTCTAGAAATTTTAATTATAGTTATGCTATCTTCCTCATATATATATATATATAGCTTTTTAACTCGTACATAATATACACAATAATTATGTTTTAATGAACGTCATAGTTCAACAGGTCAAAAAATTAAACTATATCTGTATGGATAGATAAGTGACTGGGTATAACGCTCATAGGTTTAAATATTTTTAAATTTTTTATGTTAAAGGCTTACTATGTAATTTTTTAAATTTAGATAATTGGTAATTGTTATGTTATACATATTATTTGGCTAAATCTTTATATTTTATTTTATTAAATAAAAATAATTTCCCAATACCCAGAATAATTTATACCACACAATGATAAACAAAATTACCTCAAACCTTTGGTCGGTTTAAGCCGTAAAATAATAGGTACCTTATTATTTAAAACGTTTCGTTGAATATCAATGCCTATTAAATTATGTACGATCAATTATAGATGTGACGTTCTGCCCTTATGGTGGAACTCTAATTTGTTGTGTGATTTATTTCTGTTGAGGAGTATAGTCATAAATTAAGGCTTAAGCATTTTTTCAGTATTGCAACTTGTCTGTATAGTAGTTGGTAGTAAAGTATAGTGACGTCGTGGTCGATGTATAACTCTATTTCTGAACAGTTCTAAAATTAGCGGCCCGCTTTGTAAAAATTTTTCTCCAACATTCAAAACAAGGCCATACGGTCGCCTTGAGTAATTTCTTGTCACAGTGTTAGAATTTTTTATGTATAGGTTGTGTTGTTTGTAGTAGGTGATGGTAACTAGGTATGTACTTACTTCCCGTCCCTATACATGGTACCTGGGTGCATGTAATTACTAATTAAAACGAAAATAAAATAAATTATGTATTAATTCTGGGCGTATGTGCATGAAATCAAATTTTGGACAACTGATGAATGTATTTTTAAATAGGTAGTTATCATAACTGTTTTCCATGAACAATTCAATTATTAGTATTTTAGTTTGTGATATAATAATATAATAAAATAAAATTCAAAAATTTTATCATGAATTGGATAAGAGCTTTTTTATAAAAATTATACATAAACATTTGCGTATTATTAATTTCAATGTTTAGTATTATCAAAGTAATTAATATTGTGTGCCTAATGTGACATTATTTCAGTTGCAAAAAGGACATAATTTATGTAAATTTGTGTTGGTAAGTTTATGCAAAATATTCTCCAGATATCCTGTTGAATATCTGTATTTTAAAATTTCTTTTTTTAATTTTCATATAATTGATCAAAAACCAGTTCAAATGATAATATTGAATTATTTTTTTCTATCACAAACTTAGTAGGAGAAACTTGTTTTAAACTTAATAATCAGCAATTATTTTAAATTAAAAATCAGTTTGTCCTTAAAAAGATGTATATTTTAATGCTTAAACATAAAATTATGATTTAGCTATATTTTATAGATTATATGGAATTTTTCTGTCAATATTGATAAAAGTATAATTGTGTATATTTGATGTAATTTAGTAGCATCATTGATTAAGTACACACACACACACACACACATACAATATGTGTGTATATTTATATATTTAATCAATAGCATTACTAAATTGCATCTATATTATCAAATTACATAATATAAAAAATTACAGTTTTATGTAATTGATTTTAAAAAAAAATATCAAAATTTTGAAAAATTTGTTCTTTTAAAATTTTAAAATAGCCATTTTATTTAAAGGTTTTTAAAAGTTAATTAAAAAAAAAAAGCCCAAAATTGAATGGAAATTGATCAAGTTAGAGCTGATTAAGTTTTTGATTTAATAAGAGTAACAGTTTTTAGCAAAAACAAATTGTATTTGTGAAAATAAATCTCAATTATAATGAGGATTTTTTTTTGAAAATTCGTATATTACAGGGTACCTACTAAGGGTAGTACAATTATAATTATTATAAATTATGAGGATTTCTATATGTTATTATTGATATTTAAAATTACACCATAATTTTAGGTTTTTTAGGTTTCCTATAATTAAAACACCTACCTAAAAATAGGTAGGTTATCAGTTTATCAGTACAGATAAAGTTAAATGCACACATATAAATGCTATTATTATTTGTAATTAAATAAAAACTTCAGAGTACTCACATATGCATAATTTTCGGCAGATTAAAATATTTTATTGTTAAAATATAAAAATGTCGAATAATTCATTATTTAGAAATAACAATGACAGACATTCTACTGGATTTCAAAAATTGAACTTATTTTAACTTGCACTCTTTGTACCACGTTACATCCAAATTGTCAAAAAAATCCGCATTACAATAAATTGAGATTTATTTTCACAAATACGTTTCTTTTTTGTGTTTTTGCTAAAAACTCTCATTGAATCAAAATTTTAATCTGCTCTAACTCGGTAAATTTTCATTTAATTTTGACATTTTTTTTAATTAACTTTTAAAAACTTTGAAATAAAATGGCTATTTTGAAATTTTCAAAAAAATAAAAATAAATTTCGATTTTAAAACTTTTAAATTAATGTCATAAAATTGTAATTTTTTAAGAATGAATTCTTAAAAAAAAAAGCCTCTGAGTTATTAAAGGGGGCTTGAGACTTATGGGACATACTGTATGAATAATATATATATATATATATATATAAATTTATTAAACTAGAATTAACGAAATACATTTGAATATAAGGTGTATATATTGCAGATATTTCAAAACGTTCAATGTTCATAAAAACAAACTATCTCCAACATTTTAGTTGGTAGTTAATCTTTGACCTTATCATCCAATTTTAATTTTGTGAGGTTTAATATTATGTACCATGTCAAAAAAAAAAAAAAATAAATAAATAAATATTAATGAAATTATATAAAAATAATCTTAAAATATGTTTATTTTTTGTAAGAAATATCATTAAATTATAAATTATGTGAATTATAGATTAGGTTTAATTTTAAATGAAATATAGGTAAAATATTAATACACTACTGTAAAAAATAATTTAGGCGTGGACTATATTCAAATAACTTTTCATGTTTTTAAAAAAAATTAGTATTCTATTATATTATGATATATAATATAATTGTTTGATTGTAGTAATTTTTGATGTGTATAGAGTATATTTATTTGTGGAATTTTCATTACACATAACATGCCTATTATTTAAAATGTAATTAAAAATCTCTATATTGTTTATTAACATGGTCAATCAATTTAGTGTGTGATAATTTTTAGAACAAATAGCTTAATTGATTTATCATTTATGTTACCATTACATTTTACTTTGGTGATAAACTTAACCCACAGCTGTAGTATTAATAACACGTTTCATTCATAAGTTATTGTACAATATTTTAATGAAATATATAAGTGACTTAAAGCAATCGAGTGATATAATCTTACTTAGGACATGGGTAATTAATTCTTTTATACATCAATGATCAAAAATTATAACAAAAATTATTATAAACCACCGTGTTAATTTGTGATACTGTGACTCGTAATGAAAGTAAAAATATGTTTGATAAATGTTACCTAGTTAAAATTAACATAGGTCTAGCGAATACTTTTTCACATTTGTTTGGTTTAAATAAACAGATAAAGAATTATATTAATTCTTTTAGCTGCGTTTTTTTTTTTTAATTTGCCTACTAATGAATGATTTTAATTAGTATTTATTGTAGCTAATGAGCCATAATATAATTAAAGTAAAAAAAGGACGTACTTCGCACCTTAGGTATTCTTCGCTCCTCGAGTGGGATACTCTTGTGGGTGTTTTGAATTTTAAAGAAACAATAAATAATTTCTTCAATAAGACGATTCTGAGCAGAGCTTCAGTTTATTTAAGACGATTATACTTAAAAACTATAAAGTTTGTTAATAAAATAAAAAATTTTTTTATTTTATTTTGATTATATCGTCTATTTTTATTTAAATTTTCATAAATTTTGGATTAAAAAAAAATATAATTTCCGAGTCATTTTTGCCAAATTTTGGGTTATTTCCCAAATTTTGAGTAAACTATTGAGAACGTCTAAAAATGACCTTTCAAATGTATCATCTACAGGTAATTTGGGATTCAAAAAGTTACTGGTCGAAACTTGGTCAAGTATTTCTATACGAAAACGTGTACACATATAAAAAAGAAAAAAGAAACATCATTGTGAAAACACTAGCTTCTTCGTTCCATTCAGAATCTAAAATACATGTTAACTGTCGTTTTCATATTATAATATTATTGCTTACCTAGTGCCCTAGTCATTATAATATTACCTGTAATATGTGAATTTCATTTACACATAAAAATTTATTGCATGTTAGTAAAACATTGATTTCCCTGAATTGAAAGTTTTGACTTAATTATACAAGAGTACATGACATGTTATGATTATATACAATGTAATATTTTCCTTATAGCTGCCTAGCAGGTTTTTATGTTAATTTAATGCGAAACTTGCTTAAATAATGTGGTTCTCATGCTTAATTATAAGACAATAATTCATGATCGATATTTCATTGACTCGATGAGTTGTGAGTATTTTTATTTTTATAAATGATATCATTTTTAATTTTACTTTTATTATTTTAAAATTCTTAAATATATGGGTTATATTATATAAAAATAATTGATAATTACAAATATTTTTATATTGTAATCTATAGATGATTGGAGTATTTCAACGATGGAGCGAACATATTTTATTAATTTTTATAGAAATAACAACCACAGATGATCGCATGACGACTTTAATAATTACAGAAAAATCATTAGAAATATCTGTAACGAACAATCTTATAGGGTTTCTTTAGGTGATAAAAATAAAAATATCGTTTAAACATATCGTCTATGAGTGCGATTAATAAAGAGTCAATGAACCAAAATTCCAACGGTGAGTTCGATGGACATTATTACTGTTAACAATAAATCTGTATTGTGCATAAATCTACCAATTCGATGTCATTAAATGTATTGGGTCAATATAAATCCTCATTACACATGTGTATTGGATCCAACTTCAGCCAATACAAATAAAACTAAATATTTTGGGCGAAGCTCAGAAAATCAATGTTTTTATTGAGAGGAGGTTTATTTATTATGTTCATTTTATTTTGTTCTGGTTAGGTAATTAACTATTCCTAAATGTTATTTTGCAATTTATACTATGCAATGGCAGTTTCGAAAATTTTGAATTTTACGTATTCCTATGAAATTTTTACTAAATTATTACTCTTGATGTGAATCATTAATGACATTTTATTACTCGATATTTGAAATTGGATCTCAACTTATAACTTAGATGTTTAGGGATGTGTATTTTATTTGTCTATTTTATGATTAAAAATGTTTTACCGACATTTTCTTGCTGATTTGATATTTTGAATTTGTATACACATTACACATATACGCATATTAATCGTTTATGTATGTAAAATGTATTTTCATGCGTTGAAAATGTTTAATTAACAAACATTTACAGAGGTGTTATTTTATTAATTGACTTTTAATGTATAAATGAAAATTAAATTAATCATTAGTTTGTTTAATATAGTTTTGATACCAAACAAACAAATAACATTCGTTTACATGCAATCGTGTGATAAAGCCGTTATTCAAAAGGAATTGCTGAAGTCCAAAAATCGTTTTAAACATTTGATAAATAAAAACTACTTATTTTAGATAAGTATTCTTTAAAATTTAATTTGATTTTTCTCTTAAGGTTTTTTTTTAAACTCTTTTTTTTTCTTTATTTTTTTAGTTAATAAAAGTAAGTTCATTAAAACTATAAATCATTGATAGTTTTATCTACACCTAGTTAAAATAATATTTTTCTTGGGTTTAACAACCTAATTCGAATATCAATATGTTAACTGTAATGTGTTAGAAAATAATATATACTTATCTTAACACATAGAAAATTATTAATCAGCGGAATGATTTCGAGAAAGAAAAATTAACGATATATTATAATATATTATCAATGCGATAAATCAATAAAAGTGTAATAATTATATATATAGCATTTAAACACCCAAAATTATGTTTTTTATTGGAATGGAAATCATATTTTCTAGTTATAATTTAAAAAAAATAAGTAAACGATGACGTATATTATATTTGAGTTATTACAGAACGTCTTGTTGTGAATATATATTATTTACTGCCGCCGCGGCGCCAATGTTTTATTGCAACTGAAAAACCTATCTAGAACTCGTTCATTAGACTCACGGGTAGCCATGGGTAGCATAATAACAAAAACCTGCTACCTGATCCAGAATGTCCTGATTTTTACGTTCGACAAAATTTATATAGTAATACCAGCTCTACATCCAGTATTGTTGCCGTGGGGTGTCGTGTTGTTGTATACATACTTGCGTGACAACAATACACGAAAATCGAGTTTACTCCGAAAGATTCCCGAAATCAACACCCCACAACGTCGTTCTCAATGGCCAAGAACATAATTTAAATATTCATAAACTCGTAAAATTATCTCGACGCGAAGTCTCGTCAAGTCGTCGATGTCTCTTTTGCAAACTAATGCGTAGTCACCGAATATTTTAATTTATTCACACACACACAAGACGACACACGGTTTTGTGTTCAGGCACGCAAAGCTCGCGTCGTCTTTTTTTTTTCCGCCGCACACACAATTGTATAAAATAATCGCTAAAATGCGAAGCGCCGAACTTTTTTTTAACATAATGCAGCACATTTCGGTTCAGGTATTTTTTATTTTTTTATTTTTCTCATCCGAATAAGTGTGTCAGAAAATGTAATCTATTTGAGATGTTAATCTTTGTACTTTATACGCATTGTCGTCTGCGCGCGGTTGTAATAATGTCGTAATTTATTTTAACATGCACTCATGGTGATGATGTGTAGACGCGCGAGAGTGTGTCATAGTTATCGGATTTGAGTATGTCTTTCGTGTTTCCGTTATCTAATTGGTTTATTTTTCTCTTTAACTGTCCCTTTAACTGTTCGCGAACGGGGCTAAACCGGCGTTCATCTCCACGACAGGCCGAGCAAGCTGATGTTTATATTTTGGTCGTTATTATCTGCTGTCGCGTGTCGTAGAGCGCGCTCCGAGCAATGTAGAATTTTGGAACTGAATTTTGTTTATGGAAATGCACGCTGTTTGCTATTTTAAGATTATAGTGTCTCTAACGCCGCCTCGAGGCGTTATATATATATAAATATACAATATACGTAACTTTTACTACGCCTGGACCGGTAATCTCGGGGGGAAAAAAAAACTAAGAAAAAACACTGTTATGTAAACATATTATAGTGCAATGTACATCTTCATAGCGTCAATTTTTATACGACTATTTCCACGTTGATAATCATGAATAATATTGTATTCATGTTCTACATATATTATAATAGCTGTAGTAGTATATTTCTTTAGCTGCAATGAGAATACTTTCGTAGGATATTCCATGACGCGTGCGGATATGATTATTTGTCTAATGATTAATGATGAAACAATAAAAATCAATAAAATAAATATATTTCTCGTCGACAACATTAGAGACTGACTACTCATAAACTACTTAACTCTATGGCGGCGTTGTAATAGTTTGTAAGTAGTAAAAAAAAAAAAAAGTTTTGTCACCAACCTTAAAATATTGTCGAAATTACTTATGCGTTTTTAAGAGTTTTAAATCATTCAAATATTGAATCTGTAATTATTATCGTGACGTGGCGTTTAATTTTTGTTCAAAATCACAACGTTCTAATACAATTTTACCATTCGAAATTTTGCAAATAATATTATACACCATTGTTTGACACGTTTTACGTAATAATGTGTGTGTGAGTTTTTTCCCCTCGGAGATTTACATAATTTACATAACGATAATAAGCGTTTATCAAAAAAATAAAATATTCATACGGAGGATCTTAACGGCTTGAAAAAAATTAATACATAATATATTTAGGCGTACAAATGTTCTGTAACATCATGGGTGTTATATAGGTATAATAGTCGTTTAAACAAATCGCAGTTTATGTAGAGCTGCTCCTCTCCTCCTAGTTGTACGGAGTGTATAGATTAGAGTTTAATACATAAACGTTGTGTAATGAAATGGTAGGTACGAAGGGAAAAATACAACAATCAAGATCGAACCTAATCGATTTGGTGTTGCTAAATTGGAACGAATAAATTGTCTAATTAACGGTTGTGTTATTATTATGATGTTTTTATAAATTAAATCTACACTTTTTTTTTTATGATATAATGTGTTATATTTTAATAGTTATTATTTTATTCTCCATGTATCGACAGGTGTATACCTGTACTACACAAATACGGATCTAATACAATAATGAACGTTATCAGAACATATTTATTAATACAAACACGTGAATCATAAATGTTCGTTATTATAAGATAAATTTGACAAAAAAAAAAAAAAAAAAATCGACAGTTAAAAAATATATTATATATACATTGCGCGATTGCCTTGCCGCGGTAGTTGAGCGTTTGCAATGGTGGTCACTCTGTGTAACAGCTGTCGACTGGTCTAGTCTAGACTTGAATAATATTATTCAGTTGCGTGCTAGCTGCCAGTTAATTTTTTTTTAAGTTTCGTGTGATCTCTCGTACCTACACTTAAAACGAATAGCATTAGTTTTGTTTTTAATAATAGATCTAAAGTTTAAATTCCTATTAGAAGTACAAACGTTTAAATTCATTTTATTGTGATTTTTGTCACTACTACTATTATAATATTATTATTTATTATTTATTTTTAAAAGTTTTACTCCGAGGTAAATTTTTAAACTGTAAATTATTATTTAATTTTATGTCATACGTTAGTGCATTTTGTTTTACATTTGTTACATTTAAACTCATTTGTGTTAATAATATATTCATCTACAGATAATTAGATAAATTGTGTTTAACGGTTTTTCAAATTTTCTCCATTTCGTTATAATTTTTATGTACCTACGCGTTTAAATTTGTTTCTTTTGTCCGATGCAAAAGCATGAAAATTTTCGGCAAATACACTATTTTGATATTTTGTATTAACTTATTAGTTATAACGAAATAAATGCGAACAGAAAAAATAAATAAGTACTATCTATCTGACCGTCGTTTTATTGAGTGTAGATATATCTACGTTCGGTATATATTTTATTCAAGATAATATTATTTTATTCCTTTTTTATTTAGTTTTTCAATCAATTTGCGTCTTGTTTTTTTTTTATTGTTATTTTTCTATGCTGAACTTCTATTTTATTTATTTTTTTCTATGAATGTTTAATAAAAGTAACACTGTAACACCAGTTGTCCAAATTTATGTGCGATATTTAGTTCTCGGTATAGATGAAGTGGTGTATGTGGGAGTGTGGTTCAAGTTGTGATGTCGGTAGTTACGTTATTTCAACTCGTAAAATTAGTTTTTGTTAATTTGTGTAGCAATTTCTTCTTTTTATTTCTCGTCATCGCTCGAAAGGTTTATAGTTTGAATTGGTGTTAGCAATTCGTATTCATGTAAATGTCAGCAGTTAACAGTTCGTTGACCCAGTCGTACGTAGATTATTATTATTATTATTATATTATTTAATATTGTTAAACACCGTATTACAGCACGCATTTGGGCTCAAAAGAATATTTAGTTTGCAAGACACATTGAAGTTTTAATAGTAATTGCGAAATGCATAACCTTGGTATAGTTTTTCCCATGAAGTATGAATGAAATTGTTTATTTTTAATGCCGATTAAACGTAGTAATTAAATGTATCCCATTAAACATGAGTTGTAGGCAGTTTGATATCTATCTGCGGTAGATATTAAGTGTTTTGAAAACTTATATAATATGCATTTATACGTACAATATATTATTATACAGTTATATATATATTATGTTTAACAAATAGTATATAAATAAATAAAATAATAATAATAATAATAATTCGTAAAGCAGTCGATAAAACATAACGGTGTCATAGGTTAATTTGATCGAGGAACGGTCTGGTAAAACGTAGGAATTACACGGCGAAACACACTAACCGAGGTGTATACACGTATAATATACATATATATATATATTTTTATAACACCGATGTAATCTCATCAGCTTGTTGATTATTCACGTTGCAAAAGCTATTACATCGACGCCACTGATAAGAAAAACACCGTGCACCGGGTAGATTGGGTTACCGAACGGCCTTGAACTTTCCCCGTCGTAAAAGCCGAATATTCACCGATATCTCGCAATAATCGCTTATAATCCGAGCATAAGAAAAAAAAAAAAAAAAAATGCTTTTGACGCCACGCATCCTGCTCTCTCGTGTTACTTACTACTACTAGTATTATCATCGTTTTTGCCGTGAACTTCTGGGCAATCGAAAATAACCGTCCCAATTGGCACATTCTTTTCGCCGCGGCAGTCGGTTGCCAAGTAGGAGGAGAATGAGAATACGAAAAAAAAGCGATTGAAGAGAAATAAAAATCGAAAAAAAAAAGATATAGATATTAACACTTAGGAAAAGAAAACACACACACACACACTGCAGCAGGAAATATTGATAAAAAAAAAATGAAAAAATATTTCTTCTCAACGGCCGATTTGTTTATTTGATTTTTGCAGTGGCGTGGAACGCGGCGACGAGATATACTCGCTGTGCCAGGTACCACCACCAGTCGTCAAGCCTGCCGCCGTCCAAGACGACGAACAACCGCGACCGAAGCCCGCAGCAACAGCAGCAGCAGTGAAGAAATCGTCAACGGCAAAAGTGTTCAAACCCAAGCGTCTGGTGGACTCCTCGTCGTTCTTGCTGCCGGCCGGCAACGGACCGGTCTCGTTGGACGCGGTGGTGAAGCACGAGCCGAGAGCGAAAGCTGCTGCTGCTGCACCGTCGTCGGTAGTCGCGGCGGTGGCGCCGAAAACCTCGACGGCCAACGTGTTCAAGAAGAAGCAACAAATCTGTTCGGAAAGCCCTACGGCCACCACGGCAAAGATATTCGCTCCGCGAACCGAAGACATGAACAAAGGGTTCTTGACGTTCTCGGACGACGACACGGGACTGACCAGTAAGCGGAAATAATATATAATACCATTTTGGGCGGGGGCTAAACCCCTTATTTTTCTACCTACGCTTGTTTAATATTTATTATTATTATTATTATTCGTTTGATCGATTTTTTTTTGCCCCACGAGACCGTCTAACGATTGTTTTATTTCCGCAGTGCTCAAAGACGAACCCGAAGACTTGACGCATTTGGCCCCGACGGCCGGCGACGTGTGCGTCCCGTTGGACACGTGTGGTCTCGGCCACCTGGGCTTCGTCATGTCCGACGTCCTCGACGACTTGATCCTGACCGACTGTTCGCTCGCGCCGTTCGACTCGTTGCCGACCGCGGCGTCGTCGCTGCACGACACGTTCTCGTCCACCCGCTCGTCGTCGCCCATGCAACAGTGCGGTATGAGCGACGACATGTCGCAGCACGCGCGCGACCTATGCGACCCGACCATGTCGTCGCTGCTGGGCATGGACCTGGACTGCAACAGTCAGAACGACCTGGACCTGGACCTGTCGCTGAAGAACCAGTTCATACCCATGTACGAGGACGACCTGTATCCGCTGCTGTCGGGTGACCTGCTGTGGGGTGGCGACAGGTCACCGTCGCCCGAACCGGTCGTAAACAACAGCTGGTGAGTGTTGTGATCCACCCGGACGGGGGTAGTTTTTTTTCTAGATTTTGTAAGTTTTTTTGATTTTAACGAATCCCGTTTTTGACCACCATTGCAGGCACATACCGACGACGGAAAACGCGCAAGAAGACGAAGACGGCGTGAAGTCGACCCCGAGTTTGGCCAAATTACTCAAGACTGAGTCGACCACGCAGACCGGGTCTAGGCAGCAGCAGCACTTCGACAGTGGCGGTGGCGGCCGCGGTGGTGGCGGTGGTCTGTTGGTCGGCGGCGCAGGAGACTCTTGGGGCTCTATCAGCAAAATGTTGCACCAACGGTATAACAGTGGCGCCGCCGAGGCTACGGGTGAGTTGAAAAAAAAATCGTCCGAAAAAATGTTTTCGATTTTTATTGATTTTCGTGTGCTATCTTGTTTTTTGATTGACAGACGACGCGCAGGATACGAGGACGAACGGCGTGAAGCGAGTGGGACCCAACGCCAATTCGGCTCCCGCGTCATGGAAACGGTGCAAACAGGAGGAGACGGCCAAACAGGGAGCTTCCAATAGCGTTCTGATGAACTTGTTGGTGAGCGGATGCGACGTGAGTGCCGGTTACGTGTGCTTCACGTCACCAAAACCGAAGAAGAACACGGTGGCGGCGTCGGCTGCGGCCGCCACGTCGCATCAGTGTTCTTCGCGTTTTTACCACCAAAACGCATCCCACCACCGGCATAACGTGACGGCAAAGTGATGAGATACCCGTTGTGTCTAACCGGTGAAACGTTTAGATATGAACTTTAGATAATATGTATTAAGTATGCGATGTGTCTCCAACGGCGGCGTTGACTATTTTGTACACGTCCCCCAAGTCAGTGTGTTGTGTGTGTGAGTGTATATTTATATATATATATATACATTTTTGTATGTAACTAAACACACACACACACACACACTCACGTGTACACTCACACATACACACATACATTTTGTATTACATAGTACTGATATGACCGCGTTAATTATGAAGTAGAAGAAGCCGAAAAACGTTACGTCCACAATTTGTGTCCACAAATGGTCATTATTGTTATATTGTTAGTGCATTTTAAGCACTTTATGGGGGTGATTTTCATATAAGGCACTTGTTATGTATGAAAATATATAGTTATATTTACTATATTTATTATTGTTTCTCGATGAAAAAAAAAAAAAAAAAAACGGTAAAACAAAAAATTGTCCTAGAACTATTATTATTTTGTTAATCATCATTCTCTATGTATATTAAGTATGTGTGTGTGTGTTTGTGTGTGTGTGTATGTGTTAGATGGCTAACGTTGTTATCGATCCTGTGGTGGTGTACTATCAGCATCAATTGTTAATTGTTTTATTATTTGTTTATTATACATTTAATTTACACTATTATAATAGTCTATATATATATATATATATATATATATTTTATAATATATATATTTTATTATATATTTTATTTTGTTTTAAAAATAATTGTATCCATAATAAAGAAACATTTTGGTTTTTATTGCTCTCTTGATCCTTTCAATATTTAGTACCAAAAAAAAAAAAAAACTAAATATGTGCTCCTCTTTGACTCAGTGTTGATTTTTATAAAATTGTGAAGAACTCCACGTTATATTAACCTTAAAATTTATAATTTCTCATAAATGGGCAAAAAAACACTTTTTTGTTTGTGCTTGAGATAACGAGGTGATGATGATGATGCGGCATCATCGCTATGTAACTATAATTACATATTTATATATATATATATTAATCACACTTGCTTGCATATGTCTATAAATTATTTGATGTCCATCATGATTAATGCAACAATACCTACCATTTGGTGATTTCCTTCATTGATTATTTCACTAAACCTCTTGTGTGAACAAAAAATTTCAATTACATGATTGGTCAGGGTTATAAGCTATGTAAAACCTGTTAAAATCTGACCGATGCAAAAAATAAAAACAAAAATGTCTGGTCGTTTTGTTTAAAAATCATCAAATTATACAAAATTTACAGTGGAGATAATAGTACTCACAAAGTAGATGCACAAATATCATGCAGTCAACTCGTTATTAGTTACGAATAACAAATGGCGATGAGACTTAAAATACTATTTGAAGTGATTCATCACTCGGTCAAAGAGCTGCACAAACTACCCACGCACATAAGCACAAATATTGAATTTAATTTAATTTGTGGCGATTGTTGCCTGGTTTATGATATATACGATTAGTTATATTGCTGTTGACGTAATTTAATATTAGTAAAATCAAGTCCTGCCCTTATGTCTAATCCTATTTGTCTCTACACTAAGGCATGTCGCAAACGTTATTTTCTTCGTACTGCATACTTACTTTTATATAAATATACGCCCTTAAGAGAGCCAATTATTTCCATGTTTCATCACTTTGTTGTTGTGTATACCCTCAAACTACAACGGTGTGTCCATAAGGAATTGTGGTGAGGAAGGAGAGTGATTGCTTCTCATGCTTTCATTCCTTTTTTTGATATCACAAAAATTCTTAAGGACGCATCTCGTTTGTGGTTAGGTCCAAATTAATACCCTTTCGAGACCTTACAGGCATTGGCGCAATTAGAGCAAACATTATGGGAGAGCTAAACATTTCATTTGTTTGATGTAGTCCCTACTAAGAACATTTATACAATTTTCAAAAAATCTGGGGCAAATTAGCACCTTCCAAGCTCACCTCTAATTGCACCTATACTTGTCGGTCGTTCCTATGCCTCTGACAGTGTTGTGCTCAAAAACAGTCTAATATTTGTTGTGTTTTACTATTTGCAGGATAACGTAACGGGTAAATTGATTGTCAACAAGTTAATCGTCAAAGATGGGTCGCAGCCCAGACACCGGTCGCGGCTAAAGAGCTCGTGCCTTTTGGACCCTGGCAGTACAGCCATTCCGTCATTGATGGATTTGACTGCACAGGACTACGACGTCAATGCTCCTACGGGTGGTGCACTGCTTCAGGGCTCAGAACTCTTGAAGGCTTTGGACATAGGCAACATCACAACGTAAATCCATCAGATAGATTTTTTTCCCCTCAGAGTCCCATTTAATATCAAATATATAATATTATAACATATGTTTTATATACATATACATTACAATTTTTATTTCATTACAGTTTTATTATTGTGTAACGATTATGTGTAATTATTATAATATACGAACAGAGTGTCCATTTCCTGAGTGTCTTATACGTAGCCACTAGTCACTATTATAGGGCCTCTAATACAAAACTACTGTTTCTTCCAACACCACAACGGCATGATTTTATAGTCTACTTTTGATCAGTATAAATGATTCCACAACAAACTTCCTTATCTCAGAAAATTGTTTATTTTTTATTCCATTTTATTCCATTATGTATCTTTTATCTATGTTATATATCTATTCTTTTTATGTTTTACTATTATTACTGTTATCCTACGTGTTTGACACAAATAAAAAAAATCTCAAAGAAACGAGTTATATTATGCCCGTACAGTTTAATATTCGATTTAATTTAATTTTTCATTCATGTAAAATATTGCTAAAAGATTAATTGCTCCATAGGTGTGATTAGGGGAAGCCCGTAGAACTACTCAAAAATTTTTTTTAGAAATTAAATAAGATTAAAAGCCTTTGTGGGTGCTCAACTAAATAAATAAATATGTTACATCCCAAAATTGAAATAATAGTTATACCCTTTGAGATCGTAAATGTGTATATATTTATACATTTGCAACATTTTATTCTGTGCAGTGACACACTTTGGCACTCTGCTTCGTATTATAACCTATATTACTAACCATATTGTGTGCATTTATATTATCACTTGTGTACTGCTTAGTTTTTAATTATGTTTTCTGTTCACTGAAAAATGTTGTGCACCACTCCCTGTATGCTGGTTTTGGGATAAGTACAGTGTTCACCTCGTAATTAAATTTTACTTTTTGAGAATTATATCCCATTTGACAGAGTATACCAATATTATTATTACTATTATTTCATTATTATATAATAATTATTATTGTTGTCAATGAGAGACTCTTACAACAGATCTGTAATTATTAAGTTTATAATAAAACAATTATTTTTATGTTAAATCTGAATCCAATAATCTCTTTTCTGTTACCGAAGTTTTAACATAATGTAATAATTATATTGTAAGTTCAATGTTTTATTTTTTTATTTTTTTAATGGAGGGGACGAATGATGTATACACGCAATAGAAATCTAATGATTGTGATCCTACTGTAATGGACGACTTGGTGAAAAAATAGGAAAACTGGTTTCAGTGATTTCAATTTTTTTTTACCCTCCTGCATCCAATTCCATATATCACTGTATCATCTTAAATTTTCTTGTATTTGCGGCGGAAGGTTGACATTTTTGTGAACGGTGATGGTTATGTAGAACACGTCCGAATGCTCAAATATTATTTTGTATAATTCTTTTTAAGATGGAAAAATTATATTTAGTGATATTTATTAAGGACCTTATTGTGAGTGTAAGCGTAAAATGTTTTTTTTTTCATTTTAGACTTTATTTTGTTCAAATTTTTTCTTTTTGTTTTTTTTTTGATCATAGTTATTTTAGTTAAGCAGTTATTATATTGTCTGATACATTCTTATTATATTATACTCTTAGGTATATTTATCTAATATTAAACATATAACAATGCAACATTTATTGATCATTGGTTTCTTAAGACCTGTTTCTCGTGTCCTGTATTGATGTTTTTCATGCCGAAGCGTCAATTGTGATTTATCCATCCATCTGATGGTGTTTCTTCATCCTATATTTGATAAGTCTGGTCATCCCTTGGTCGCTCGGCCCTACGGGTTCAACGAGTCCAACTCTTTGTGTGGTTATAGAATACTATAGATTGCTCTCTACAAGAGTTTATTTATGGCAGTCACAGTCTAGAAGCTGAATGTTCTACCATAATTCCATAAAAAACGTATGAAATATTTAATAATAAATAAATTAAGTTTGTCAAATTCATCCGATATAATCCAGCCTTTCCTTCGGCTACAAGAAAAAAACGGAAGTTCTAAATAATATGCCACTGGCATGTTTTTTGACAGTGTAAAAAATTGTTTTTTATAGGTAAGATACCAAAATATGAATTAACTTGTATTTCATGTCAAAATAAATAATTAAAATAGTTATATAATGAACGAGATAACAGGGCGCATTCAATTACATTGGGTATGGGTAGAAAATTAAAAAGTAGGTACTTCTTTTGCAAGCGGACGTTCAATAGCAATAATCTGAAAAGATAAAATAAATTATGCTCACTATCAAGCGCGGGGATTTATTCCTTCCAAAATCATTTGAAGCATCCCAGATTTTTTTTTAAAACTGCATAACATTAATGCCCTTCAGAGAGGCTAAATCAAAAAAATCAAATTTATAGGCCCTCAAAATTTTTACAGTGATAGCATCAATGTTTTTTATGGATCGTTTTATTCTCGAACATATTCTTACTGTGAAGATTTGTGCGTGTACAGCCCATTGTAGATAATGTTTTGACAATCAAAAAATAAATGAATCGTAGTTATCATTTTTAATAACTTGGTATGTACAAAAATATATTTTGAATTTCTTTGCACACCTTTTTACTTCCATGATATTTTTGATATCAAATAATATTATCGAGTAAAATGTGTTTGAGTAATAAAAGTCCGGTAAATAAATAATTATTATGAATATTGTGTTCATTCAGCATGTTAATATTGTACTAAAAATATATTCAAATAAGATTGACGATAAAATAATAACAAGTAAAATGATTTCAAATTGCTTTTTTGACATAAAAAAAAAAAAAAAAAAAAATATTAATAGTCTTATACTATGTCGAGTTAAAATAAAACAGATTTTTGTTCCTCGCGTAAAAAAAAAAAATCTTAATTTTTTGTTATTGTAGTTAGTGTTCAAAGTTTTACTTCTGTTTCCGCAAAGATAATTTAAAATTTTATATGACATTTTTTTTTCAACAACCCTTAAATCTAAAATGTCTATAACATTTGGTCACGCTGTGTACGCTACTGACTATTTTTGATATGGAGATCTCACCTTTTACGTAATCTCTATTAAACAATTCAGTGTAATCGTAGAGTTCAAACAACAAATAATTAAAATAAAAAAAATAATTTAAATGAAAAAAAAAAAAAAATACAATAAATAATCGCGTAATTTTAAACTTTGTAATATGACGTGTTCAGTATACACGGTCGTCAGTAGAAAACTTATCTGAGGAGTGTTTAGAAAAAAAAAAAAAAGGCCAAAAAGTACATTTAACAGAATATGACGTATACTACTCTGTTAATCACAAAATACGCCGCAAAATTTTATGAATAAATTCATTGATACTGTTTCAAGTATTAACCACATAATAGTTTGGGATGGTACTGTATTTTTCAAAAATTGCCTGTTTTTTTTTGTAATAATAATGTAGGTAGATATTCAAAGTTATAATCTGAACCTCCACAATCTATTATTTGTTGATAGATTAAAATTGAACAATATTTTAGATTCTGAGCGGAGCGAAAAAGCTTATGATTTTAAAATAATGTTTTATTTATTTTTTCCAGTTCTATAAACACTTTCGTGGAGAAATGCTTGTTCAAAATTTTCGATCAGTAACGTTATTGAGCCAAAATCATACTCAGATAGTATACTTTAGAAAGATAATTTTTCGAAATTCTTAATACTTCTTTCAAAAACGCCGAAAATCTGTCGAAAAATTGAAAAAAACTGTATAAATATGCTATTACCGGAATTTTCATAAAATTTAAATTTGTTTTTTAATATAACATCAAAAATAATAGAGCTACAAGCTTGAAACTTTTACCAACTACTAAAAATGTTTACGAGGACACTTCAAAAATTTTCAAAAACATTTTAATCAATTTTGAGTTAAATATAGCATTTTGAAAGTATAGGAAATTTCTCGTTTTTTGTAAGTTTTTATTTTATAAAATTTTTAATTCTTGATATTTAGATTTTAAAATTTGATATGACCTCACTTATATATAGTAACTAGTCTGAGGAAATTTTAAAAATTTTAAGTCAGATTTTTTTACCATAGCCGTTTAAAATTAGTACTTTGACTGAATTCGTTAGCGTTACCAATAATTACACACTCTAGCGCAGTGTTTCTCGACCTGGGGGTCGCGACCCCTTTTGGTGTTTGCCAACTAATTATTTAATCACCAACGTGGTAACTTATTAATCAATATAGAATAATACAAAAGTAATAAATCCATGCTAAAAGCAGATGAAAATATTCTATCTTTGTCAATTGAAGAACAATTGATTGAATCGATTTCAGATGAAATTTTACTACATATTTATAATAACATCAATACCAAACGTCAATTTTGATTAAATTTTGAAGCGTTACAATGAGTGTCCTAACTTAGTTGAAACTAGACACTCTAAAAATACATTTAGTCCATTTTCAATTACATACTTATTTATGTGAAACGACAGTATACTGACTATTATGCAAATTAAATTGGAAAACTAAAACAAAATTATTTCAGGTCAACAGAAACGTCTAATAACCAAGCTATATTAATTTAAAAATTATTCTAAATATTTAAATTTTTTTTACACATATTTTAGTTATGAAAAAAAAGTGTGCACTTCGCTCGTCGGGGTGTTCTTTGCACGTCAGGTGGGATTCTCTTGACGGCGGGTGTATTGAATTTTAAAGAAACGATAAATCATTTCTTCAATAAAACGATTCCGAACCAAGAAAGTTAATAATATAAAAAATAAATGAGAAGAAAGATGTTAGAAGAATGTCTAAAATTTTTTTTCACATTTCCAAAATTTTGTTGCGCCAAAATCTTTCTTATATTATTTTCTATCCATGTTTGAATTTTCATATAGTTCAGATCAAAAAATGATGTTTTCCGAGTCGTTTTTTTTGCTATTTGTAAATAATTGTTTTTTTATTGTTAACCTGATGTTTTACCCTATTTTAAATAATGTAACAATATATTTTTATTACCTGAAAATGATAATATTTTATACATTCCACTTAAGATTTGGTTGTTGTTGTATTATATTATTGTTTAAGCTTGTGCACACATCATGTTTTTCTATTTATCTATTTTATAACATGGTAATAAGTTATACTTATTACACAATATCCTCACGTATAACGTGTGCCTAAAAGCGTTGTTATATCATATTTACACAACTGTAATATTATTATGTCTATAAAATTGAACGTTAAATCAGAATTTTTTTTAAACAAATAAATATTTATATTGAAGTGCAGTACACTCTATACGTCATAATATAAAACAAAAATGTGAAATGAAAGGAGAAAATAATTATTTTATACATTATATTATTTAATCTGATATATCACCATTGACACGAATACATTGATTTTGTGTAATCTTTCACTGCAAAAAATTTTCAAAATAGCAGATTTAGACTGCATGTGGGCATGTAAGGTTTTAATGTAGAAAATACTTGCATTAGTGCAAGTTAATGCATAAGTATACGGTTCGCATTAATTCTTATTGGAAAATTGACTTTCTGTGCTTATAACACAGAGGTCCCTTTTAAAGAATTTCTAGGGTGTATGCGATTGTAGTGCTTAATATCTGATATCTAAATGATTTAAGTGTATTGTTCTATGCTTAAATATATATCACGTGTAACCAGTGTCATATTTATGCAAGAACAAATGGGACATTTGCATTGAGCCCACTCAAAAGAGGGGCCCACTGACAACAGGCAAACAAAATTAATTATATACCTTTTTATGATAATTTGAGAAAAAAAAAATTATGGCCTATTAACAAAGACGGGATGAAAAAATGTATAGTAAAAAGTAGTATAATGTATGATAATATTGTGATTTTTATTTAATAAAAATCCCGATAAAAATGAAATTAACATCCAATACAGAAATTTATAATCAATATATGCAAACGTACTAAATTTGGATCCCGATAATTTTTCTGAAGAATGGTTTCAATTTCATAGTTTAATATCTTCTCATCAAATATCAATAAATCCCACTAGCTAACTTAAATTCATAAATATAGAGATATCATATGCATTTCAAAACGTGGAAATGAGTTACCAGTAGAAGGCAAGAAAATATTTGTCAATATTGAAATCAAATTTGACTTAAAACTTTAAACATAAAAACATTTAGTTTAGTATAATCGTAGTAATCAAAAAATTCTAAATGTTGCTTTTTAATTTGTATACTTAAATAAATACCTATTAGACATTATTAATTAGACGTAGGCACTGAAAGAGTAAAATGTTCTTATATATCAAACAATTATGTTTTTTAATAATAAAATTTTAATCTATAATCATAAGCACAAATAGGTGGGGTGAGGGAGTCTTGGCCCCTTAAAATCACCCAGAGCCTCCCAAGATTTCACTTCGTTCAGAATCTAAAATTAGTAGTTTTCAGTGCTAAATCAATGACATAAACTAGATTTAAATTATTATATAATTGTACAAACAGGTGTGTACATCATGAAAAGTGGTTGGAATACCGATATGTAACTATAACGTGCCATTGATGTTTGAACTTAAAAGACAATTAATGACATAGGAAATGTGTCGTTTTCGGTAAATTTTTCTTCTACGTTTTTCGTGTGCCGCATGTGGGTACGTTTTTGAAACAGAAAACAAATATTTATTGAATTGCGTTGCTAACAACTACAACAGAATAGCCTATATTTTCGACGGAAACTTTTTCGAACTTATCACTGACAGTTTTTATAATCGCTCCGAGTGGTCATCATAATTTGTATAGGAAACAACTGTATGGAGAAAGTAAAGGAAAAACTTTTCGTATCCTCCCGCGACCGAATGTCGCTTTTATTATCGTATATAAAAATTTGACGTTTATTTTCTCCGCCTGTGAAATATTAATGCGCTCACTATTAACCGGAAAACTTTTTCAACGCACATCGTGGAAAACAACAAGAGAAATGCCACACGTTATATTATGACTTGGTAATTATTTTTCCGTTTTAATGATATTCAGTTTTGAGCGCGTAATTACGCGTGTTAAATAATACTATATTCGTCTGAAGGGAAAAAAGCGAACAATTATTGAAAAAAAGCCACAGGGCGATTCGAGTTGAGTTATAATAGTTATTGTCATAAGGATTAATTTTCAAAGGGGAATTGTTTTTTTTTTTTTTCAATATTATTAGAAACACATTTTCCACAATAACCATGATATCCTTTCTATTAATGGCGATGAAATGAGTCACATTTTATCTACTAATCACATTTATTAAAATGTGATATGTTACTGTTTATAATGCTTATTTAACTAATTTAAACATGTATGATTAGATATGCTGAATTATAATAAAAACCCAATTAATGCATATTATATACATTTACAATATACAAATATAATATATATAACAAATTAAAATTATGACAGATAATCTGATTATTGGCACATTTATTCTCCTTATAATTACTTGGGTAATATAATGTACAAAATTGATCATTTCTATTTTACAAGAATAGTAAAATGGATATGGATTATCTTTTATTAAATAATATTGTTGGCCGATTACTCGACGTTGATATATTTTTGATGTTTGGATCGTTATCCCATTATAATAATACCCAAATATCAATCAATGGACGGTTAATGATTTGATGATATGAAAGTAGATTATTATTGTTTTAAGTATTTTTATAAAGACATTTATTGCCTGACAAACACTCAAGCACACAATATTCGAGTACTCGACATTAAAACTTATTCGACTCAAAATCGAAAAAAATTATATCAAAAAAAAACACTATTCGTCTAATATTGTTAAATAACAATTGATAAACATAACCGACAAGAATATATCACCCGAGGAGCGAAGAATACCCATGGTGCAAAGTATTTTTCCTTTTTTTTTTTCAATGCACAGTGCATAACTGTATACAATATTTTCTTTTAATTGCATAATGTGAAAGTTACGGTACTATCAATTTCTAAAAAATAATCGTCTCGTTCGAAGTTTTTTGGGACCAAGGAACTTGTTAAAAACGAGCAATCCCGTTTTTAACCTGTACCTAACACTGAAGCTCCGCTCGGAATCGTTTAATCGAAAACAAGGCTTATCGTTTATTTAAAATTCAACCCATCCATCGTGAGTGTCCTATCCGAGGGCCAAAGAATGTTCATGACTATTGAAGTATTTCCGTTTTATCCGAGAGACGAATCTTTTGTCGCAAAAACGTGATTCGTTTACTTTTTCAAAAACGAGCGGCTCCCTCCGAATCGCCAATGTTTTGTAAGTCTACGTCAGTGGTGGCGGCGGGGCTTGACGCACGGACATGCTTTTTTTTAAATTAACACGATGGCCTTTGGTGGAAGGGGGGAAGATGGAGACACACACGTCTTTCGTCGAGTTTTCGCGGATCATTTCCCTCTCGCGGATTAGGAGACACTGTTGTGGCGAGACAGTGACTGATGTGACAGCAATCGGTTTGTCGACGTGGCTGTGTTGCCGGGTGTACTTTGTAAATATACATGGTATGAATAAAAAAAAAACACGGTGTCCCACGTGATAAATTCGTACTAGGCCTTATAAAAAAAAAAATCTGTATACACAGACACAGGGTTATTTCTTAAGCGTGCACTCCTTTAGAAGATATAGACACCCTTAAACCTGATGAGTTAATATCAATTAACAACTAATTAATTCGCAATTAAAAAATATAATCACGTACATATCTATGAATATTTTGACTAAAAAATGGTGACTAAAGTTTAATCGTGTAAATTCATAATCATTACATAATGCGTTTCCGAGAGGCTATTATTATCTTTAATACTTAAATTTGAATAATTCGAAAACTACCTACTCATTCGTATTTAGATCTCGATACACCAACATTTTCTGAATTATGACTTGAACAATTTTTCGTTTTTTGAGATGTCTATTTTTTCAATTTTTAGTGGCGTTTTTTTAGAATTTTTAGCGCATTAAAATCCCAGCCTTATTTATTGCAATATGGTTGACTAAAGTAAAAAAATTTGGTATTTTAATCGCTAAAACGTTTGTGCAGTGGTGCAATTCTTGTTCAGTATCGCCTGGCTGCTGATTATCACACGATCGACGTGCCGGTCATGTTTGCGATTCGCGGGATGTTTACTATTGTAATTTTTTCCCCCATTTTGGGCAGGCTTTTTGGCATGCACGAGGTTCTCTGTAGACCCAAGGGAACAATCGAGACCGGAAACGACCTTTTATACCGCGTCTCGGCCAAATATTTGACCGCACCCCTGGGGCCGGGCGATTTTGTTTATTTCCGCCGTCCCGCGTCAGTGCCCACTCGCCATAACTTCTTCCTCCTCGCAAATCCTATGACGAAACGATTTTTCTATTTTTCCCAAACGGCAGACCAAAAAAACGACCCCAAAAAAATTGTGTACTAACGAAAACCGTTTCCGACTATTATTATTATGCGACTCGATGGTCCCGCCGAGCGATTACAACAGACGTCGTCTATACAAACAGTGAATAAAGTGAAGTAAAGTAAAATACAGTAAAGCAAAGTAAAGTATAAAGAAGAAAGTTGATATAATTCATACCACGAGAATTCTTCGCTCTTTGGGTCAGATACTCTTGATGGCTATATTGAAAATGACTACTATTATTTTCCTTTATATTATTAACTTCCTTAGTTTAGAATCGTGTTATTGAAGGAATAATAATTAATCATTTTTTTTAATTCTATACACCCACCAAGAATTTCTGACCCGAGGAGCGGAGATTATCCATGGTACGAATTATGTCTGGCTTTCTTGTCTATACTTTACTTATCTTTGCTTTACTTTACGTAATTTTACTATTTACTTTACTTTATTTTACTTTTTTTTAATCAAAACCTATAAAACAATTAGTTCTTAATCCTGTAGAAATTTTCTTTTGCCAAAATATTTCTCTTGTGTTTTTGTAAATGGGTTAAAATTTACATTAATGTTGGCTCTATGATTAATCTTTTACAAGCGTTCAAAATTAGAATTATATTTTTGTTTATAATCTACACTTTACAGTTATAATATGATGTGCACGGTTTAAAATATTCTATATATATATATATATATTAAACCACGATGAACTGTATTAATAATTTATAGTCATATAGATAGTGATACAAGATAAGTATATATATCATATCCCAGGGACCATTATTTTATGCCGTGGACCTCTCTTTCTTTCTTTATATATACATGCCACAGATGTTATTAATTGAAAATTATTTTCTGCTTTTATAGGATCTATGGTAACTGGCAAGTTTTACCGATACAATATGAACCTTGAGCTATGGTAGTTTTCAATAATGATTTTAATACAATAATCATTATACTATTAACATTTTTTTAAGAAAAAAAAACGATATTTTTATCAAACGTGAAGGTAACTTAATTGTTTTAGTAATTAAACAATGAGTGTTTTCGATAAATTTTAAAAACAAATATTTTTACTAAGTGACAAGAGCCAGAAACTTCTCATTCCATCTATGAAGGTAACATAAAATTATATATTATTAGTTATTGATGTTAAAAGTATATTCAATACTTATAGTACAAAAAATAAATAAAATTATATCTTTCTAAACTATAGCCTTAAAAACTGCAATTTATTAATTTGTTCTCTACTTTTGATGATGCCAATGATGAAGTCATTAATTACAAAAAAAAAAAAAAATCGAAAATTGTAGATTACTTTATTTCTCGTGAAGAGAATGTCATGACAATTTATTTATACCTGAAATGATAGAGTCGACAGTGCACCACTTTGTTAGTAATGTTTATTTTTTCAACTGGTATTACTTCATACAGTTTGGTAAATAGTTAAGTAACGTTTAAATATTTTTTTGGCTCAAATACCATTAATAGCAATGTATATATGATTATGAATCATCAGATGTCGGGGATTTCGTCAACATACATCCAATTTCAATTCAATTCTAGATGATAAAAAGTTTGATTTGCTGATTCGTCCATTTTAACCTGCTATGGACTAAGATTTAAAAAATATATATGCTATATTTATAGTATCTCAGGTCAGATACCCTTTGTGAGTTTGTTGAAAATGACGACTATTATTGTTCTTTGTATTATTAACTTCTTTCGTTCAGAATCGTCTTATTGAAGAAATGATTTATCGTTTCTTTAAAATTATACACACCTTTCAAGAGTATCTTACCCGAAGAGCGAAGAATATCCGTGGTGCGAAGTATGACCGTTTTCTTGTCTATACTTTACTTTTTTTCTATTGTATTTTAAAATACATTTTGATGAGTTAAAAAAAATGTCAAGTGAAAATATTTTCGATATGTTCTCCTCCCCTTGAATTTAATCAGATGGGCGCCCATGTTTGTACCATGGGTATTCTTCACTCCTAGGGTGGGACTTGTTGGGTGTGTTAAATTTTAAAGAAATAATAAATAATTTCTTCAATCAAACGATTTTGAGCAGAGCTTTAGTTTCTAATAGACAATTATACTTAAAAATTATAAAGTTTATCATTATTAGAAAAAAATTAAATATTTTTTACTCAGCCTGTTTTATATCCCACTATAATTAACCCAATGAAAAAAAAAGAACCTTTTTGATAAGAATGAAAAAGTATTTTCAAACACTAAAAATTTTCTAATTTTGAAGAAATGATAAATAATTTTGAAGAATGACTTCTCTAAAGTATCATCTTGAGGCAAATCCGATTTTACTAAGTTGCTGGTTGAATATTTCGGATAAGCATTTCCTTATGAAAACGTGTAGACATAAAAAAACGGGACATACTTCGCACGACGGGTGCATTGAATTTTAAAGAAAAGATAAATCATTTCTTCTATAAAACGTTTCTGAACGAGGGAAGTTAATAATATAAAAAATAAATGAGAAAAAAAATGTTAGAAAAATGTCTAAAATTTTTTTTCACATTTTCAAAATTTTCTTGCGCCAAAATCTTTTTTATATGATTTTCTATCTATGTTTAAATTTTCATGTAAAAAAAAAAAAAAAATGATGGTTTCCGAGTT
>JAIPRM010000890.1:0-45663 GCA_025469315.1 Stegophylla sp. TES_Ste_2020 | reverse complement strand
TCATTTATTATATTCCAAGTTCGTTTGGGATCTAATTGAACATTAGACAACTTATTTTTATAAAATTGTATTTTAGCGTTCCTTATAGTTGTGTTAAATTTATTTCTGTAATTATTGTAAAATGCACACAAATTGAGGTTTAGAGGATGTTTATTTACTTTAATAGATAAATCATTTTTACGGCGTACTGAAGTTAACAATCCTTTTGTCATCCATTCTTTTATTCTGTAATTTTTAGAGTTAACTTTTTTGATGCTACTAGATTTTTCAATTAAATCGATTTTATGAAAATTTCGTTTACAGAATATTTAGCCGTTTAACAAAATAACGTAAAAGTGTTTCCATAAAAATAAAAAACATTTATATTTTGCCACTTTTACTTTATAATTAGACATTAATTTTTTAGTTTTGGGATGGGTAAACCCACTACGTCACTGGATCAATCTAATAATACGATAAGAATTCTCAAATTTAATTTGAATTCGTTAATATGTCTACTTGAGATTGATCAGATCACTTTTCCAAATTTCATTTTCTAGATCGCATAAATTTGATTTAAATATTTTAAAATAAGCAGAATTTTAGATGTAAATTGTTCAGGATTAGAATTCAAAATTTTGAATTCTGGCTTAATCGATCTCAAACAGACATAATAACGAATTCAAATCAGTTTTTAGAAGGTCTGTAGGATTGACAAAAGATACATCTAAATTGCTACGTTACGATATTATATGAAAGATAAAAACAAAAATTCGCCACTTCCAGTCCTCTTAATATTTCTACAATCTCAGCCAAAATAAAAAAAAAAATATATAACTATTAAAAAATATTTTTAACTGTGATGGATTTCTATAATTTTTAACACAATCAACAATTTAAAAAATTTTAAATTATGGCACAATAGATTGAAATAGAGAATATTATTACTATATTATGAGCGATTTTATTTACATCAACCCAGCACAAATCAGTCAGGAAATCTACCAATTTTTTCAAAATCATTACAAAAATGAAAGTTAATAACAAATGAGGAATGTCAAAATTATTTGTCCCATTTTCATATTTATGAATATGGTCACCCTACCACAGGATATCTTTAAGATGACGTGAAAAAATGAACTAAGGAACTAAGGAAAAATATAGTATATATAGTGACTTGAACATTCCAAAAAATCCAAACATTTGCATTTTTATGGTCAAAAAAGGGGGTGGACATGCTTAAAAAGTCACTTTGTGTATATATTTGTATAATTAGTGAGATTATGATAAATAAAAATTACAATACTTGTGTTTAGAGGTAACTTAAGAATATGTATAATTCTTTATTATAAACAATACATGGGTATTTATTGTATTCTTGACAGATACAATAGCATAATATATTATACGTCGTGTTATGAAACAGTCACAAAATAAAAATTTTAAACAAAATGCTTACGTAGGTACTTAAGTGATACTTTTTTAAAACAAAAAATGAATTTTATGATGTACTTTGATTAATGTTGCTCTAGTAAACAAAAAAAAAAATATATAATATTTTATAGAATAACTAAAAAGATACGTATATGTAATTTCTACTAATGAAATGGTTTAAACTAGTTTTGATTTATGATGCAATTCATATATTTAGAAAGTCTTAAAACATAATTTAAACTTAATCTAAGTTTATAAAGTATTGAATATAAGATTTGAATTATCAAATTACTTATATCATTAAGAATCATTTAATTAATTAATATAAATTTGAAATAATTTATTGAGGTTATGTTAAAGTTCTTTGTTTGTCATCATTTCGGAAGCAGGATCACTGTTGAATAATGATAGCATTGAGCTGAAGAATAATTGTATGAGGCCACTTAATAATAGACCAATTGCTATAATTTGGTCAGACCAAGTAAATATGGTCCATAGTAGTAAGCCAAACATCAGAATTTTGGCAATTATATCAACAAAGTACATACTGGAAAAAAATAAAATATTCAAATGATTAGCTATTGATATAGGTTTTTTTTAAAACTGCAATCATTAAATATAATACGTTTAATCTAAAATTAAAATAGCTATAATTCGAATTTCTAATTATTTAGTCATATACACAAATTAGTAATAAAAGACTTTAAAAATAATTTAATTTATAATATATTTTCACTTATGTAGGTACCTAATGATTATTTGTACAAATAAATCAGTAATAATAACTGAATAAGAAAATGAATTATTAAATTAAAGCAAAAAGTAATTTGTGAATGTCCCAGACAAACATTTAGTACATACGCACAGAATTTGATGTGGAGGACCTGGGAATATGTATACATTTTGATAATTTTATGACAGTCAAAAATAATAAACTCACATTTTCATATGAAGTCTAGCTCTTGGTAGTGTTTCTGGAGTTTCTTTTAAGATATAAATACGAGCCGCCATGATACAATCTCTAAAGTAATTTCTAATGTTCATATCATATCCGTCAACTTTATATTCGAACTTTTCTCGATCGTTCATAATTCTTCTCATGTAATGGACATGTTCATTTCTAAACTCCCATTGGTTGTTTGCATAGTATTCAAAAACTTCGAATCCTTTACTGATCCTGTCTTGAATACGTACCAGACTAAAATAAAAAAAGGTTAAAACATCTTAATTCATTATATTATATTTCAAGTGCAATATGAATCAAAGTTCATTTAATAATTAATAGTTATAACTTACAGCGACGAAATGATTTCAATTTGAAATAATGAATAATGGGTTCAACTTTTATTTAAAAAAAAAAAAAAAATCATTTCTTCAATTAGAGGATTCTGAGTGGAGCTTCAATTTATTCAAGGCAATTTCACTTATAAGTTATAAGTGTTATAACGTTTGTTATTATAATAATATATAATAATATATATATATATATTATTTCATTATTAACTGAGAAAAATAAAAAAAAAAAATTTTGACGAGAAAAAAGTATTAGAAAAAAATATATATTTTTTTCACATTTTCTAAATTTTTTTGGGATAAAATATTTCTCATATTATTTTCTACCTATATTTAAATTTTCATTAAGTCTGGTTTAGAAAAAGAGTTTCGAGTCCTTTTTCTCAAATTTTGGAAAGTTTTTACAAATTTTTAAAAAAATATTAAGAATTTCGAAAAATTACCTCTCAGAAATTGGTACTTTTGAGGTTTCTAAAGGCGAATTGTGATTCAAAAACTTGCTAGTCGAATATCTTGAACAAGTATTTCTATGCGAAAACGAGTACACATAAAGAATTTAAAAATAAACATCATTGTAAAAACACTAGCGACTTGCTTCTTTGCTTCATTCAGAATGTAAAAGCGCATCAGTTGTCACGACATGTTAATCTTAAAATAATTTTATTCGATTAATAACATGTTTATGGAGAAGATTTTAGAATATTTCACAATGATGTTTATTTTTATTTATATATTTTTTATGTGTACACGTTTTTGCGTGGAAATACTCGTCCAAAAGTTCCTACCAGTAACTTTTTGAAACCGAATTTTTTGTTTTTACTGATGTATAAAATGCTTTATTTTTATTTATAATAATTGAAAATCATTAATATTTATTTAAATTTTTTCCAACATTCATTATTCATTTACAATTTAACAATTCTCCTATGATAACTATGTTACCATAAAATGTTTAGGAAAACGTACTTTTTACACAAGTTAAGTACATAATAATAATAATACAGATTTGGGTGCACTTTTTAATTTTTCCAAATGTACATTTATCGATTTTTCAGTTACAATATTTATAATAGTTATAATATCTAATATTTCGTAAAAAAATCTTACAATATATGTTATCCTAATAAAACTTACAAATTTTATTGGGCAAATACACAATATATGTTCAGAAAAATCTACCCGTTATTAATTTTAAAACTATTAATGGAAATTAATTATTTGTTATGTACATTTTTAAATGAAATTAACTTAAATATTGTTATTTACTCAAATAGGCTTACCATGGTTTGTTACCAGACAGGTAAATTATAGCATCTAAAAAGTAAGCAGGAATAGTGTGTAAAAAGAATACACATATATTGTGATGGAGTTTGCTACTCTTCATACTTCCACCCGGGTACCATACTGCTCCATTTAATGGTACTTCAGTAGTGACAATATCTTTGCCTATGTCAATGATTTCTTGCCATGTCACTCTCCATTCTTGACTTGAAGTTAAGTGACAAATAACTCTTTCTTTATCACTGAAAAAAAAAAAAAAAAATTGTTTTTAAAATATATTCACAGATTTCTACAAGAAAACATTCGCAGACGCGGATCCAAAAAAAAATCTTAGAGGGAAACACGTTGTTATAAAACAAAGTATTGTCATAACTTATACAGTAACAAAAGGATTAATTAATAATACTTTTTATACTACCTATATATTTATTTAAGAAAATTACTTCGTATCAAAATATATATCGATTATTCCTAAACTTTTTGTCTCACGTATCCTTTTTATAAAACCAACCTGTGTCAAAAATAAAGAGAGAAACGTAATTCTATTAAATTAATTTGAGTAAAATAAAATAAAATTACATTATAAAATTGAACTATGTACCTATTTTTATTATAAGCTCTGTATTAAAATCCACTTAAAAATTGAATTTATTTCAGTGGTGGCTCATGGATCATTTTATTTTAATTATATTTAATTTTAAGTATAGCACGATTTTACTCTTAGTATTGCATTACATTTCTTCAATATTTGAATATATGTCCAATAATTGTAATTAATAATCAGAATTTGCAAAATAGTTAATAATTAATAGTCATAGTCTATAATCTAATAATAATAGTCTATACAGTTTTAATAGTATTAAAACAAACAGAAACGTATTTACATCATTATATACAAAGCAATGTTTTATTAAATTTTTTAAAAGTATGTAAACAACAGTTCGAAATACTAATTATTATACAATAAACTAATTTAATAAAGCAATATTATAATTTATTTTAATTTTTTAATAATTCCCTGTATTTATGTACCTTATCTCCTTGTGTTTCCCAACTAGCCGCTCATAAAATATAACATAAATTTAAAATAATGGAACAAAATTACAATTTTAAATTGCCATCACAACTCTGAACACAAAATTATACCATCGAGTGAAAAATTTTAATTTATTTACATTATTGTTCTAAATTATAATAATAATAATGGTTATATAGAATAATTTAGTACCTATTTACTCTTATATATATATTATATTAAGGCAAGTATCAAATAGAGTAAAATAAAACCCTTCATGTGTTAATTTTAAAATAAACATAAGACCGAAGTCTGTGGGGTCATAACTCTTATGACTTCTACCTTGGATCAGTCTCTGTTCAAAATGTTTAACTTTGTTCGCGCTTACTTGTTGGCTATATAATTCCACGTGAGTAATATCAAACCGTTGACGGTGATATCGACTGGTAAATAATCGGCGTAACCTTGATTATAGCAGAACATCGTGCGGATGACTCCTTTTCCGGCACCGATCAACAACCCAACAGGGCCGTTAATATTGTCAGTCCAACCCGGAAGAGGTTCTTTCCAAATCGGAATGACTGTAAAAGAAACAAACAACACCAGAGCGTAAAAACAACTTGTAACGATCGCATGAAACGTAATTATTAAAAGAACACCAACCGATTGACGGACGGGCTATGATACAAGGCAGTCCGGCTTCCATTTGCTCTACGACTAAATGTTCGGAAAGACATTTGGTGAACGCGTACGAATTCGGAAAACTACCTAGGATCCTGTGTGAAAAATAACATCAGTCGTTATATTATAATGTAAGTGTTACCAAAAGCGTTGTAGTCGAGGCAGTGGCGAAGCGACCTTAAAATAACTTGAAAGCAGATAGCTTTTTAAGCAAGCAAACAGCCCTTGAAGACTTCAAAATTTAAACAGTATCGTTACTACAGGCTATAAATGAACATTCGAATGATGCACTTTTGTCAAACCTATGCTTAATTGCACTCAACTTCATAATTTATTCAAATATACTGTTTGAGAGGTGAGGAGGAGCCAGCCCCCAGACATAAAAAATTGGGAAGCAACTGCTTCTAAAAAACATGCTTCGTTTCGCCACTGAGTCGTCGAGGTGCAAGCCAGCACGCGTTTGTAAAACCTACTGTTTAGATATGGTCTCGACGAACTGTTCGTCCAACAGTTCCATGCTTTGGATGATTTTATGCGGATCGACTGGTGGCGGGTACGCTTTTTCGAACAACACTTTTTCGTCTAAATGACAGTACGACGTGGACACGTGCACGAACAGCTAACAACGGACATTCGGAGTTATAAAATGGCATTCAACACAACAATCATTTATAACTTCATTGAACAATTATTATTGTTACCTGTAAATTTTTGATTTCCTTGGCCAAATCGAGTACTAATTTCGTGCCTCTGGTGTTGAGCAGAACGGCTTTTCTCAAGATCTCGTCGAAACGAATCGTGGCCGCGGCGTGGAAAATAATGTTCACGGTGTCCGCCAGCAGACTTCGGTCCGACTCGCTAAGGGCCAAATTCGGTTCGCTTACGTCACCGGCTATCGGATGTATTTTGTTCAAAATTTCTACGCCTCGTAGCTCTTTCAGATGATCGAATAACTGTAAATCAGATATTTCAATGATTGTTAGCGATATTATGCAACGCACATGATTCGTAATAAGTTCGCGTTACGTAAAAGTTATTTGAACGTAGTTAAAATTTCGGTGTAGTGCCTATAACAATCAATACGACTGAACTTATAAACATCAATCTGAGTTCAAATGTATTTTAAATCACTGTTTTTAATTAATTATTTCATTAATTATTATGGCAAAGCGTATAAATTTTAACATTTATATTCAGATGACTAGTGAGGTATCTTCGTATACAATTTTTCGTATTTTAATATTAAACTAGGAATAATTAGTTAATTTATTTTGAATAAACTATTTACTGTAAACGACTTCACGCTGTAATATAATTGATTGTTTTATATGGTACCTAACATGAAATTCAAAGAAATGCTCTACACATTTTAGATACTAACCTATTTTGAGAAAGTGACTTTCACGTTATTTTATAAGGAGTTATGATCGAAGCAAATTAAGAGCAGAATTTCGCATACTACATTGTTTGTTTAAATTTTCCAACTATTGCTTTATTCTTAAATGCGAAAAAAATCTGAATTAAAATGTTGAGTAATTATTCATGTTAGATAATAATATAATCTATGATTGAGTGCTTACAATTGGTGTTGTTATTAGCTTTGGCTCTATATTTCAATTCTAATAAATAATTACTCCGAAATTAATTGTAGTGTTTTACTTTTTAGTTAACCTAGTCAAAATAGAAATTTCATAAAAGTATACCTGTTGCAAATACAAATGAGTATTATTGTGTAAAAAGATAGGCATACATTGTTGACTGTTAGAATAGAAATTGTGGACTTCTTGTGCCAAAAATTGTTTTAAGTGGATCATAGCTATTTATAAAAGATACTCTTGATAGAATTAGATTCTCAATAGATTCATTAAATGTCATTACTCATTAGATATGATTATACAATATAGATACTCAATACTCTAAATATTTAAACAATTTTCTCACTTCCACGATTTATCGATATTAATGCTTCCATATTTTTGCGTGTTCCATATTAAACGACAAACTATTAAATATTAATTAGGTTATGGAATAAATTTAAACATACATATTGATTTACCTATTACTAATTTTAAATGAGTTATTTCAACACTTTAATTTCAATTCATAATAACAAATACAGTGACGAGTACAAAGATACGGTATTTTAAAACTCATCTTACTCTATTAGATTCTTAGTGGAGCAAAAAAGTTTTTACAGAGATGTTTATTTTATATATATATATATATTTTCCGGATAGTTATATAGATAGATATTTTCGTATAGTAAAATTTATCAAAAAGTTTCGACCTGCAACTTTTTGAATCAGAATTTACAAATTTTCCTATAAGGAAAAATATTCAATATTTGACAAGAACATCTTTAAAATTAATTTTTTTAATCTAAAATTTATGAATATTTAAGTTGAGATAGAGAGTAATATGAAGAAATATTATAATATGTAAAAAAAAAAAATGTTTTTTCTAACACTTTTTTTCTCATCAGAATCTTTTTTCCTGTTCTCAGTTTTTTGTCTGTTTACAGTATTGTTAAAATAACATAAGCCAATTTTCAATAAGAAAAGCTTTAAATTTTAAAACAAAAAATAAATAGTTGTTATGAATAATTACATTTACATGAATTATGTTGTAATTTATTAAATTGTTAAACATACTCGATATACATATGGCCGAGTAAAAGATATTTTTTTCTAATAAACTTTATAATTTTTAAGTAAAATTATCTTGAATGATTTTAATATCCACTTGGGATCATATTTTTGAAGAAATGATTTACTGTTTCTTTATTGTATACACCCACCAAATCCCACCCTAGAAGCGAATAATACCAATGGTGCGAGGCAGATTTAGCCTGGTACCTACTTAAAAGGGCCCCGGCTGAACTTCTCCCAAAAATATCATCTTATTACATCTGCACAAATATTCGTACTATTTTCAATAATTGACATTAACACCGTGTATAATTTACTGTTATTTCAATATGGTGAACTGAAAATAGTTCATTTTGAAAATGATCTTGAACTAGTTGATTTTAAAAACTATGCTAGAATCAAATTAGTTCATATTTAATGTCTCAAACTTGAACTTGAACTAGTTAATTTAAAAAAAAAAAACTTTCCCATTACTGATGTAAAGAAGATCGATGTCTACATTAAACTTTCTAATATTTATATCCATAATAATATTATTAGCTATTACCCAATTGCACTTCATGTTATAATATGCTTTAACTATAAAATTATAAGTAACATTCCAAATATACATATGCATTATTTCTTCGGTATATTATTTCCTCTATTATTACCTACTACTCTACTACCTATTTTTCATTACGTCGAAAATTAAACTTTCAGTGCAATTGGCCAAATTTATTTATTGTACTTAACATTTTTTTATTTCACTGCAGTCTACAACTATCTGCTTTTTTCTATTAGGTGAATTTACTCGCATTCTTGCTCAAAAGGCTGCCAGTAATAATTATATGAGATTTAATCTTAGGGAATTTAGAGGGGAGGGGGTGTTAATACAACTCACGACCGAGAACGGTGAGATTAAAATTAATAAAAAAAATTCGAATGAACTTTATGAGGTAGGTATATTAGTAATATTTTATTTTTAACAATCATCATATCTAATTTATTTCTAACTATAATAATTCGATTATGGCTGTAGAATATATTATTGTGTAATCATGATTCGTTAAAATTGTTTAAAAGATATAAATATAATTACAGTAAAATGATAGAGCAAATATCAAATATTTCATAACATTAAACGATATTTTAAACTTCAAGGATTAAATTATAATTCGGTGTCTATTTATTTTTATTGTTATACATGATTTTAATTGTTTTTCAAAAAAAAAAAAAAATGATCAATGTAAACAATCTTTATTTTGTTCAGTCTTAATAATTTCTAATTTATTTTATTCAGAGTCAAAACTGTCAGAAACATTTTTTCTACTGCTCAGATTATTATTAGATAAATTTGTATTAACATTTTGTTTAAGAAATAATATTGTAATCATTAAAAAGATATTGTCTACAACATTTTATCTTGATGTGCGGTGAAACAATGTACCTAATATTATATGCGCACAATGTTAATATTTAATTTTAATCTCACAAGCCTTATTCATTTTTAGGTATGAGATTTCATAGATCAAAGAAAACTAATTATTGAGTCTGTAAATATCAGTATAATCTACCACAAATATAAATAATTAAACTAGTGTTTCACAAACATTAGAATTAACATAAAATTTCAAATTTTTTTTTCATTATTCATTGCAATTTTATTTATTGTAATTATTTTCTCAAAAAAAAAAAACAAAAAAACAAAAAAATGAATAAAATAAACCAATTTAAAAAAATATCTTTTGTGTTCATTAACACAATATTCATATTGATCAATTCTTTTATCACTTTCAAAGTACCAATTTAATTAAAAATGTTAATTGGATAATGAATAGTTTGTAAAATCTTTCATTGCAATTCGGCGAAAAATTCAATTTTTTTTGAAACAATACCACGTAAGAGAAATCGAATGTACTGTACTCATTTATGATTTACAATTATTAACTTAAAATATAATAGAATTATTGTACTGTGATGTCAATGTACCACTTATAATAAATAAAATTATTGTGTATATATTTCATTATTTTACAGCAGCACGAGTACAATATTTATACATTGTTTTCACTATTCCAACAGAAGTTTTTACACATAAATTTAATTAATTTCAAAATACATTATTGTTCATCGGGTGTGAAAACAAATGGAAAACGATAGTATGATTTTTTTTAGACATTATGATATACTCTGGGAAAAAGATACTGGATAGGTTTTTAATATTTTATACATAATACAAAAATAAAATATTTTTTATAATTGTACAGTAAAATTAATTTGAATTTATAATTTATAGAAATGTATAACTTTGATATATAAATAACTGTTTTTAATATTACCGCATAATATTATACTACATTATTGTTGATAATGGAGAATTGATAAAATAATTTCAAGTTTTTAGTTCCTACTATTATATTTTGGATTTACGAATAAATAATTAAATCGATTCAATATGAATCTAGTTTACGGAATATTTTACGGTTTTTACACAAATTTTAGGTTTCTTTTCCTTGCATATGGAGAAATTTTCAAGAATAAAGGGAAATGATCTCTTTACAATGTCATATGAACAACGAAATAAATTGAGCATGTTTTCGATTTGAAAAAAGTTATGAAAACTTGTATTCCCGGTTTCTTAAAGTATTTTGAAGCAATAAAATATAACTCCTGGGCTACCTAATAGTTTTAAAACGAATAATATCTAACTTCCTAGTACATAAATCCAAAAATCAAAACTATGTAAATACAAATAATTATTAACAAACACACCGAAATATATTGTGTGTCTAAACTTATGATTAGAAACCTAAGAATGTTTCCATTAAAATAAAAATGAATTATAGTAAACATGATTGTAAAAACCATTAGGTAGTTAATAGCTATTTCATTCGTATAAAAATGATAATAAATGAATATAATATTTTGGTAGGTAGGTAATTAATAATTAATTGTATGCGAATTCGACGATTTTTTTTCTCCTGATTTGATAAGATTACTTTTTCCAACAAAATAAATTAAAGATACTTTACCCGAAATGTCAAAAACATTTAATTTATGTTTTTTTTTCGCATTTCGCTGTTCTTTTTTAAGTGTGAAATTTTATGGATATGCCGAATGAACTGCTTAATTTTCAATTTCTACAGTACTACACTCGCGAGCATATTCGAGATAACGAAAAACCAATTTATTCAATATAAAGATATCGAGAGAGTCAAGACCGTAGCCATATATGACGCTATATATGACATTTCGGAAAGGTTTAAATTATAAAGACGTATTTTGACTAAATAAATTAGGGTAAAAAAAATCTCAACAAAATCTGTTTGCCATAATAATAATTACATTATCATAAAGTTTATGCAATTTCACATAAAATAATATTATTAATTATCAAAATTGTTAAAATTTTTATTATTATTTTGAGGGTTTGAACCCTAAAACCATCCCCTGGCTACGGCCTTGGAGAGAATAATACGCTATTGAATAATGTGGTAGTTTCTAGAGAATTTAAATTCAGTTCTAGGTAATGAAAAATTCAAGATATCGACATTCGATATAATATGATTCTACCATATAATTTTTTTGAAATACATTATATATATTTAGAAAAAAATTTTGCACGTGGAATAGAAGAATTTAGAATTGTAAACCAGTGGTGTATAAGTTTTCCTTAGATTTTCTGCTGGACATGCTCTAGGTGGCCATCATCAGTAATAGTGTTTTTATCTAAGGAAAGCTGTACTATACTTAATAAAAAAAATCAAACAGTAGAACAATTAAGATACTTTTAATGGAGGAAAACTATTTGAAATCAACGCAAACAAGCGCTTAACAAAGATTTGTCATTTAAGAGCAAGCCATTTTAAGATATATTTCCAATATTTGAAAGGAACATAATTTGTTATCAAAAAGACTAAGAGTACTAAGAATTTTAGAATGAATCTAAATATCACATTTCGATATATTCCAAGAAATACTAAGACCCAATGAAAATCGTTATACTATTGATGTCTTCCTGTTTACGCAAATCACTGTTTAGTGAATTCATTTCAAGGAAAAGCTTGATATCTCATTAGCAAAAAAAGTAACAAACTGACAATAACTCAAGACCATTAAGAAAATGGCAAACAGATGAAGTAACAAATGACCACCTTGGGGAATATCAGAAGAAACATAGAAATAATTAAATTGTACACATTTCATTTTAATGTCCATGATTATGTTGAGGTGTAATTGTGTGTGTTTATTTTTGATAATATCATACTTGTAGTTTATTATGCGTAACAATGGAAATTAGTAATGAACTTCGAAATTAAAATATGTGAATTATATCTGAAAATAATAATAATATACATTTTTCTATTCTAAATAATAATAATCAATTTATAATATTTTAGAACGTTGTAAAATAAGTGATTGTTAGATAAATATAAATTAGTAGGCACCTATTTACAATTACTGTGTTTAAGGCAAATGTTTTATAATTCATGATTAAAAACTTAAACTCATAAAACTGAAGAACAGAGTTAAAATAATAGTGTACTATAGAAAAAAGAAAATAGTTACTAAATAATATTTACAATACATATGATAATATATTCGTTATTTATTCTTTGAAACTTACCACAGACGAAAAAATAGTTTCTATTCTTTGTTTTGGGCTGCTTCCTTTTTTGGGCCGGAGTAGTAAATAAATCTTCTCGATATCCGGACATTTCCTTAATAGCTTTTCAATTAAAACTTTTCCGAGAAATCCCGATCCGCCGGTTATGAATATTGTTTTACCGATGAAACACTGAGAAATACGGTCTGGTAAGTGACTTAATTCTTCTGGAAGCACTGGTGGTTTGTAATTCAAGAAACCTTCTTCAAACGTAGTCATGTCTGAAATGAACAAATTAAGAATAATATTTTAGTGTTAGATTAAGTTAACGGAATTAAATTAGACTACCTAGTCATAGTGTAGATGTAGATAGAACGACACTGTTCTAAAACGATTATCAAGGTTTTAAACTTCAAGGTTTTTAACATTATACGTGCATAAGATTACACACCATTAAAATGTTTTCTTACAATATATTTTAATCCTATCATTAGTCTTGTTTTGGTAAGTCATACAAACGCATAATAGTCGAGAAACCGCAATTGCAAAAAGATACGAATAAAATAACAATGACAACCGTATTATACTAAATTGTACCGTACTTTGGTTGAATATAATCTTTGCGTGTAATTGATGTTTACTACGAAGAACTTATTAGCAATTACATACCTAATAATAATTATATGATGAAAATGATAAAAAATGTAAATAAATATAAATTACACGTACAAAAATGAAATAATACATAGGGTCCCAAATTTAATGTTTATTTTTTAATGATAAAATGTTTATAGAATTTGAAATTGTATTATTTACACTAATTAATTCTTTAAGCTATATATTTTAATAAGTTTCTTTTAGAAATTGTATTAATGTAACTTATAAAATACGGTGTCAGTAATAGATTTAAAATTTTCTTTTTGCATCAATATTTCAGTGAAAGTAATGATAATTTTTGGCATTACTTTGTCAATAAAAAATCGAGATGTTCCTTAGAAGTCATAAGTAAAATCAATAGTGAATTAGTGAACATTTTCAAAGATCTTTGTCAAATTCTTAAATCGGATTATCAAAAACGACTTAAGAGTATGAAATATATAATAATTAGTAATCTTTTATAAACGTTTAGATAGGTATAATATATACCTATACAAAATGTATTCAAATTACGTCCCCAAAATGCTTTATTTGCAAAATTCTATCAATATGCATTAACTAAATTAACTTATACAACAACAAAATTAATATATTATTTTAACCTTGCGCAATGTTTTAAATATTATTAAGATTTAAAATTAATTACTCTAATTACCTAGGTACCTATTTTTTTAATCGAGTAATTAATAAGTTTCTGGAATCTAGATAATACACCAATTATTAGTTGTGTATTAAATGAAGTATTTATTAACATATATATTTGCATATCTACAGCGATTGATGTATGTATAAAAATATAAACAGGATGTGACTGAAACTGAAAGTGAGCATAGATCTCACTTGCTCTCTGACGTAAACTGTTGTTGTATTGCTATTCTAGATCTGAAAGCTATGGCTATTTATTGCATTCAATAAACAAGTATAAACTATTTGCTAGAGGTTTTTAATTTTAAAAGCATATAAAAATCAAATTGTGAGACAAGAGTTGTACTCTTCTAGTCCAAATACTTCAAATCACACATTTTCTAAAATATTTGGAAACATTTATCTTTACATAACATTTTTTACGCACTATAAATTTATTATTCGTTAAAATAAGATTATGAAAGTATTTATAAGAAATTCTTTATTTTGTACTTCGAATACAACATATCTAGCCTACATCAAAAGCATTTAGGTATAATAAAAATAACCTACATTAAAATGAAATATATCATTGGGACTCATTGATAACTAATACCACTTTGGTTTTTGATAAATGAAATAAATATTTTAAATAATTTACTAATTTAATATTGTTATAGAATTGTAATAAAAAGAACTAATTTGAGAATATTTTACTAGACAGTTATAATAATTTTATTGTCGAGCATTTAACCTATCAATATAATATGGAGTAATATATAGAACTTTCACTGTTTAAATGTGTGTCAATATGTAATTCATTATGAAATTTAAAATAATATAACTATACGGCCATGAAAACAACATAAAAATGTAAAAATAATTTTTATAACGTAACATGTACTTATTTACATTTAATTTTCCCACACATTTAATATGTTAATTGCATACAATATATTTAAAAATATTTAAACAAGAGTTTAAGTGTCAAATAAACAAATAGGTGTTAATAACAATAAAATCTGAGTTTTCAATATAATTTTAATTTTCAGATAATTTTGCGCATAAAATAACAAAAGCCGGGTATACTTCGCACCATGAGTATTATTCGTTCTTTGGGTGAAACTTGGAAAATGTGTTAAATTTTAAGAAACGATATATTATCATTTCATTAATGAAATTATTCTAAGCAGAGCTTTAGGGTGTATCACAAGGATCTGACAATTTTACACTGAAAATGCATTGAAATATGTCAGATCTTCGTGATACACCCTGTATATATAAACATTTTCTTTCGCCATAATATTTTCCACGTTATTGTCTATCTATATTAAAATTTTCATAAAAATGTTGGTGAAATTATTGAGAATTTAAAAAAATGACCTCCCAAAAGTAACATCTTGATCAAAATTTTGATCAATAAAATAAAATTATCTCACATAATTTTAGATTCTAAGTGGAGCGAAGAAACAAGTGTTTTTAAATGATATTTATTATTTATTTTATTTTAATTTTTTATTTGTACAAGTTTTCGTATATTATAAATACTTTTCCAAAAGTTTTGACCAACAAATTTTAGAAATAAAATTCCACTCATTATGGTATTTTTGGAGGTCAGTTTTTGAAATTTTCAATAGTTTCTTCGAAACATAGAAAACACTACCCGAAATTCGACAAAAATGGCTTTAGAAATTCTCTTTTAATCCTAATTTATTAAATTATAAATATAGATATACGGTAGACAACAATATGGAAAATATTTTGGTGAAATAAAATTTTGAAAACGTGGAAAAAAGTGTAATTTATTTTTTAACACTCTTTTTCCTGCACTCAGTTAACAGTGGGTTATGAAACTGGCTGAGTATAAAATATAATTTTTCGTAATAATAATAACTTAATAGTTTTTATGTAAAATTATCTTATACTAACTGAAGCTCCACTCAGAGTCGTTTAATTGAAGAAATGGTTTATCATTTTTTTTAAATTTCACACATCCACCAAGTCCGTTTCTACGGATGAAGAATACCCATAATCTGTAATATGTTAGGATTTTTTTTACAAATTTTACATAAATTTTATATATTTAAATCAATTTTCGTATATTTTAAATTTATTTGTGCAAAATATTTCATTTCATATAAAATGTATACGAGTATTTGCTTTTCTGTTTTTATATTAGTAGTTAAATCTCAAAAACATAATTAATTGGATTTAAGTATAACTGCACAACTTATGCCACCATTTCCTGTTTGAAAACCTTAAAAATCATCTACTCGTATAATGCAATATGTCCACATGTAAGAAAAAATAAACCATCTTATTGATTTTTCTGAATCATCTTTTGAATTTTTAAGGCGATTCCTGAATATTTTAGAGGTCATTAAAATCCTATTATCTTTGTCGAAGCCGATCGCAGATGATTATTGTGGAACCCCATTCCACGCCAAAAATATATATGTATCTATTAACTGCAGTGCTCGTTGTATATGAGTGGAACTTAGTGTGAGTACGTCCATCAACGTGAGAGTAGTGATCAATATTATCATTGTACGATAAAATACTACAGTAATAACCGAAAATATTATCATAGTTCAAATACCGAATTTGTAATGAGATTTTATGGTGATACAAATGAATAACCTCGGCTTAAAAAATTCGAATGTAAAACACCCATTTTCATTTTATTTTTAATGATAATAAATAATCTATTTCGAATAAAATTTCAACTTCAACTGTTTGTCAAATATCAACTAACGATGAATATTTTTTTTTTCCGTTCATTTATTTTCTAATAGGTACAGTCTATATAATGATAAAAGTAATCTTAAGTGATGAGAGGAATATATAAAAGCGTAATATGACTCGAAAAAAGTTGCAATCCATTGTTGGAACTTTGAAGCGTGTCTGTACCGCATGTGTTGGGTGTAATCAACTAGTAGGTCACGACACCATTTACGTTTTAGACATTCTTTCAGGGCCGCCAGGAATAGTAGCTATCGATAGATCAGGGATGAGAACATTACGATGATTTTGAAAAATGGAGTAGAATCGATTTTAAAAAACGGTGGTAACTTAAGGGATAGATTATGGTGAAGTGAGTAATTTGGGACATGGAATGGGGTGATAGTGTTTTGTCGATACTTCATATTTTTTATAAAATTGTTGCGTTTACACCATAGAACAACGGCTAGCAACCAGGCACGTCATTTGAGGGGGTGAGGGTGTGCATTCGCACCAACTTCTTTTTGGCCTGCCCAAAATAAAATATAAGCGGTGGTTAACCTAAATATTCTATATCAAATATTGAATAAGAAATTTTTTTACCATTTTCGTATTGTGTTTAATTTCAAAAACTATTCAATATTATTTGAAAACAAAATTATATGATTTCTATCTATTACTTTAAAAGTTATAACTAAAAAGGTACAATCGATTTCATGATAATATTCATTTTGGTATTTCCAATAAATTTGTCAGTAATTTTCCCGAATTTATTTTAATCAAAACCTATAAAATCCTTGTACAATTTTGAATAATTCTTTTGTAAAACATTTTTTTTCGCCCAAATATTTGCCTTGTAATTCTTTATCTTTCTATCTCTATCCATCCCTATTTATCTAATCTTAACCAAGTTTTGTAAAAGTCAGTCTAACGGTTAGACATTTTAATACTTAAAACAAATAATTAAAATAATGAAAAATATTATAAATGTGAATAATGTAACCCAAGAATTTTACGTGGCTGTTTATTTTATCAGAGTTTAGTAATCTCAGATTTTATTTACGACAACTAGTGTTGAGGAACAGCTTCAGCATTGAGACTTTTGCAATATTTAGTGCACACTTTGGGAACCACTGGTCTAACCAATTATTTTTCATATGTTTTGAAGTGTATAATTTTATGTAAAAATAATGCATAATGTTAAAATGCTATCATTAAATAGTTATAAAAAAAACTTAACTCAACAATTTAGAAATTGTTTATGTATCGTGTATAATACAAATGAGTATGTTTGTATTGAATTCTGAGGTCTTAATATACAGAAATTAAAATTAAGTGAAATAAAAACTTACAAAAAACGAGATATTTCCAATTTTTCAAAATTTTGTACTTATCTCAAAATTGGTCAAATGTTTTTGAAAATTTTATTAGGTATGCGTATAACTACTTTTAGTAGTTTCTGAAAGTTTCAACTTTTTACTTTCATTATTTTTTATGTTATGTTTATGTTATAAAACTAAAATCGAATTTATAAGAAATTTCTGTTTTTGTCAATTTTTGGTTAGTTTTTGCATGCGCATAAAAAAATAATTTTGGAAAAATATCCTCCCAAAAGTACCATCTAGATGAAATTTCCGACCTATATGGTTACTAATTGAAACTTTTTGACCATTATTTCTACCTATAATCGTTCTTCCATACGTACGAAGAAAAAAAACACACACAAATTTGGGAAAACAATACATTCTTCGCTCAGAATCTAAAATAAAAAATAAACATCAATGTAAAAATACTAGCTTCTTTTCTCCACTTAGAATCTATATTGATATTTTATGTCTTTATACAAAATATTATATTGCATGTAATAAGTACACAATAGTATACTATACATAAACGAAAGTCGAATGTACCTCGTACAATTGGCATTCGCCACTCCTTGTGTGGGACTACTTAGTAGGTGTGTTCAATTTTAAAGAAACGATAAATCATTTTTTCAATAAATGATTATAAACGATGACTTTTTCATATAGATATTAGTGACTTTATCTTGAATAAATCACCAAAATATGTAACAGCTTTTGAAATTGTAGAAGTAGGGTTTGTAAATCCTTCCCCTCCCCCCCACAAAAAAAAAAAAAAGAGAAAGAAGAATAATAACATGGCCTGATAATGTTTTAAAATAGCTTGCCAAAATTTTCGCACCAACTAATAAAAAACTGAAATGACTCTCCTCCTGGCAACTAGTAAACCACGGTTCGAATATAGGACCGCGGATGACAGAAAGCCGAATGGATATCATATCTTACTTGATTATGTTATTTACTATAATTTATATAGAAAATGTATATTTCTTTCAACATGTATGAAACTGGCGATAAATCTGGCTGTAGTGTTAGGTTCCATACATTTGTGAGACGCCATTTTTAAAAATTATTTCTTTGAAAAACAAGTATCTAACAAAATTAATTGCAGGCTATCACCTTTATCATCTTAAAGACACAAAACGTATCAGCTGTTCTCCAAGAGCTCCCACTTTCAAAAAATTGATGAAGGAAAAGAAAAGTAATTTTTGGCATTAAATGGCTCAGTAATTCTATGATATATTGTATTTTTTTAATTGTAATAACTAGAAAATGTGTTTATCTTTATTTTGTTATTATAAAAATATGAAAGGAAAAAATTTCTCTAGACCTCATTTGTTTATTATTTTAATCTTCTGGATTCCAACAGAAATTACTTGCCAAACTCTGTGTTGGAACCAAAAATCGAAAATTTTACGGATTTTAAGAAAAGAAGAAAAAACATTAATTCTTAAAAAGTATTCTTCTAATCTAATTTAATTAATATGTGAACATTTAAATAACGTTCTAAAAATTATAGTTTTAATGTACTAGTTGAAAATATATTGTTTATTTATTTATGTGTCTTTGATCACACTTAAATGAACTTATGTATTTCACATGAGTAAAAATCACAAGTTGATTAATATAACATAGAAAAATCGGTTGGCGCCAAGAATATAAAACGTCTTAGTTTTTATTTTTTACTCATATAATCATAAATTATTCTGTTAAACTTGTAGCGATCGGATAGGATAATGAAACTTCTAGACTACCGACGGTCATGGTCATTGCTTTTTAGTTTTTCTAATCTTTATGTATACCACGCATTGTGTAATAACAGTATAATATATTATAACGTAGTAAGTGCATAATATTTGATCGAGTATATTTTAATGTTATTTAATGTTTTTACTTGCTTTCACCCATTGTCGGTATGAACTTCGGACGAAAAGAAATGAGTTTGTGCGTAGATATAAAATATTTAATTGTTTCAAGTGTACCCGGCTGGAACGTACCTACTGAACTCGAGGCTCAACAATCGTTGGAATTAAAGTCGTTACTGACTAGGCACCGGTAAAAATTGCGGTATTGTTGAATAGAAATCGAAAGTATCATTAACGACCAACAACAATTATTATTTGAAATGCTTAATTCGGACGGTTTTGAACAAATTCCTAAGTCATATCTAAGAGATGCTTGTACCTATCTACGTAATGTTGTACGATGATTGACGAGAAGAGAAAGTCTGTCGGGGTGATATGAGTCACGAGTAATTCAATGAAATCTTTACTATGTTAATAATGCGTAATGTGTACAGCTGATGGATATTGCTGAAAATTGGGTAAGACACCGGTTCACCATTGTCCATTACTAAATAATATAAAAAAATTTAATGTCCAAATCGAAAAATTATTATTAAACACTTAAAGGTAAATGAGTTTTTTTTATTATTCAATACAAATTAACCACTATTCAAAAGCGTAAAGTATTAAAGAATTTTTTTCAATTTCTTTAAAATAAGCATCTCAACATTCAAGGCCATTAACAGTTGTATTTTCTAGAATGTATTTAGACGCTGGTCTTTTTTAAATAGTTATGAATTTACAAATTAAAAATTCAACAGTAATAATCAGAAATTTGTGTTTTTAAATACATAAATCAGTTTTATCTCTTAAGAGTCGAGTGAAAAAAATTGATTAACGTAACATATTATTTACCAAGAGGATACTATGTATAGTGTACATCGTGCATAACGTGTAGTCTTTGTCTTACAAAACATACGTGCGTGCATAAAAAAATTGCAATAAAACTAAATGCTGATTTAGAATGGAAAGGATCTATCGTCATATTATGGAATTGTTCAGGTTTAGTTGGGTTATGTTACGTTTTTAAAATTTTACTTCTCATATTTTTTAAAATGTATAAACAATCATTTTCAATTTATTACGTATGTCGGTACATAGGTAGTTTTACTGAATAATAATATCATTAAAGATTTAGAGGTATCTGTTTACTTTTCTAACGTATAGTGAAAACAAAAAGACGATATTTCAGTTGAGAAAGCAAAGGATTCTTTAGATAAAACTTTTTTGTTCTGCTTATGAGAAAATCATACTAAACCTTTTTCATATTAAATTCATATAACTAAGGATCATGCACATCGTGTTGTAATAGTTTTGACTAACATTAGGTTTAATTTCATAGTTAATGATTTGCAATGATATAGAACCTTTCCATTTTCCGTATTCTCTTTATTATCTATCGGACTACAAAATTCATTATTAGCTTAAAATGTTGGTTTTGAAAAAATTCTAATATAAATAAATAAAACGATTTAAATCCCTTCCATTCTAAGTCAGCGTAAAGTTTTTTCGACCTGTAAACCATAACTCATATAAAAATCTCGTACATGTGGTATGTATAAGCAGTGTATTTAAACAATTTTAATTTTACTGAAATCATACGATGGCAAACTTAGTCAGATCTACAATTACAGTTTTTAACATTTTTTTTTTCATATATATAGCATATACGTCTTTTGTCGATATGTCACAAATCCCTTTTCTAATATGACGGGTCTAACAATTTATTTTAACTCATTTTTGACTTCGTTATAATCATTTAAGCACAATTTATAATAATAATGATGATTTTTTATTGGTACTATAAAACAATATATTATGTATTTCTATTTGTTTCGCTATGAAGATAATAAAATATAAACGCATTGAAAAACAAAACAGCGATATTATCACACTGGCGTAATTAACATTGAATACGACCTGTGGATACTATCGACTATTATAATTTATCATTCCAAAAAAAAAAAACCAAAATGTTTTAATACAATATACCGAGTGAATTTATTTGACGAATTAATTCTTAATTGATATTCTAAATTTGCCAACTTAAACTTGTTATTATAGCAGAATGAAAATCACCTATTTCCTACGTCACAAGAACAAAATTTATTATTCATAAATAACATCAATGGTGTGAAACAATTTCCTGAAGGTTTACTACGACCATCACAGTATAATTCAATGAAAATGAGAAATTACAAGATTTCAAGGTAAAGATAGATTTTTATCTCACGGTAAATAAATATATTTGTGTGTAATCGGGGGAAAAAAAGATGATACGTAATAATTACCCGTAATAATAAATAACTAAACATAAAACATTAAAAAATATATTTTTGTCGAGAAAAAAAATCAAACTGAAGTCATATACTTAATAAGTTTATTGTCTAAGAAAAAATTGAGAACAATAATTTATTAAAAGTGTAGACAAGAAAGCCGGACATACTTTGCACTACAGATATTATTTGCTCTTCAGCTCAGATACTCAGATAGTAGGGTGTGAATAATTTTAAAGAAACGATAAATAATTTTTTCAATTAAACGATTCTGAATGAAAGAAGTAATAATATAAAGAAAAATAATAGTCATCATTTTCAAAACACTCACCAAGAGTATCTGACCCAAAGGGCGAAGAATATCCATGGTGCTGCGAAGTATGTCCAGCTTTCTTGTCTGTACTTTACTTTTTTTTTGTTCAATAAATAAAGAAAATGAAAAAAATTTAATGAGAAAAATGTCCAAAATTTTTTTTTTTACATTTTCAAAATTTTCTTGCACCAAAATGTTTCTAATATTATTGCCTATCTATGTTTAAATTTTCATAAAATTTGGATGGTTTCCGAGTATTTTTTGTCAAGTTTTGAGTAGATTTTTCCTATAAAAAAATTGAAGAATTGAGAAATTCAAAAAATGAACTCTTTAATGTACCAACTAGAGGAAAATCCTGTTTCATAAAGTTTCTGATCGAGACTTTTGGACAAGTACTTTACGAAAAAAATTATACAAAAATAATAAATGAATAAATAAATAAAAAAGTTAAAAAAAAAAAAGAATAAAAAAGAAGATGAAAAAAAATAAAAAAAATAAACATCATCGTAAAAACACTAGCTTCTTCACTTCATTCAGAATCTAAAATGCAATAAAATATTACAAGGGTTATTTTTTATCCTTTATTTCAAGTCATTGTAGACAGCAAAACATAATAAATGTTTTCATATGATTATTCAGTACAATAATGGAAATTAATTAAAATATCTATAGTTTAACATAGTTTTAACACTTTTCATATAATTGAAATATATTATGCTATTATGGCATAATATAACGAATTCCAATTATGTAATTATATGATCCATTAATTTCAATACCTATTATGAAATATAGAATGAAACATTTATACCGATGATAAAATAAAAACTGGTAATTTTTAAACGGTGGGAACCATTGATATTTTTTAGATCATGAAGTACTTTAGGTTAAGTATTTCTCAGGAACCCTCTTACCTTATACCAGTTTTTTATTTTTGTCATAATACAATCGATATGCAGAGTAGATGGCCTTCAGACATCAGTTGTGTAACTTTCTTAGAACTCAAATCTTTACATCGAAATGCCTAAAAATTTTACTTCTTATAGTACAATGCTGTAAGTACAACTGCACAAGTAGAGTTTAAAACATTGGACACTATAGTAGGATTCATTGAATGATTAAAAAATTAATTTCACCTATAGCATGAATATTTACATAATATTAAACTACGTGTTTAAAGTGTATTAAGAATATAAATCCGATGTTTATTTACTTAGTTTACATGCATCGAATTGCAAAATGTGTTAATTAGTAGGGCTAAGATTTTATAACCTAAAAACCTAAAAATTACCCTAATATGACCTGAAAAAATGACCATGTAAAATACTCACACATGTAATTTCTTAATTTATCTTGCCACTCAATTATTTACAATATTTAAAGCAACTAAAATCTAGTTCTGAACGTTAAAGATAATCCGAATATATTTATTTCACTTATGCGCACTTCGTTTTAAAATTAACTATTAACCAGAGATAATAGTTCATAAATTTAAAATATTCCGTTTTATTTCACAAAATTTCAATGACATTTGTTGTTGCCAAATTTCCCTGAACATTTTTCAAGAATAACAGTACTTAAATTGTATTTAACATTATGAGTATTATTTGTAAAACAAATCATATTATTAATTTATTTTATTTATAATTATCATACAAAATAACTCAATTTACAAAATCTGTACAAATAATAAAATAGTCATATACATAGGCGTGTGCAGACTTTAGTCTCTGAGGGGGTACAACAAATTTTTAAATTGAATGGCTTATTTTTTTTTTTTTTATACATACGAAAAAAACGTGCATTTTTCCCTTTTTATTTTATCCATTTTTATTATGATTGAAAACTAGTTACAACCATTAGTAAATCAAAACAATAAAACAAAACATACAATTTAATCAGTTATTGGAAGAACAGTATAAATCCAAAAAGTTTTAATTCGAGATAAATAAGTTTAAAATTCAAAAAATTTGTTAGCTGTTTTCGGACCGATTAGTTTTAATTATTAAAATTAATAAAAACTAATTTTTCGGTATTATAAATAATACACAGCAAACCATTATTTTGATAAGAAAAAATTTGTTAGAAAAAATTAAAACTTAACATGCTAAAAATTTTCTTTCACCAAAATATTTTGAATATTACTGTCTGTTTATACTTAAATTTTCATAATTTTTTAATAAAAATTATCGCTCCCCTTCTCACTCTAGGATCTGCGCTTGTTATTTAAACTTTTTGCTTCTGATTCTGTTTATTAAAACCACCGGATATGTCTATTTTGGCGTTTATGGGAAACGAATTAATAAAACATTTTGGTTAATGATATCCAAATTAATGACATATAATTGACCCATCTTGTTCGTTAGTACAATTAATATGTTTAAGTATTAAGGCAGTATGATTTAAATATACAGTTTTGAATTAATATTTTTTTGTAAACAATAAGGGAATAATTATTTGAAATGGGTCAATAGTTTATTACAGATAATCGATTATTTTTTTTAAGTACTGGTGAAATAAAAAGTTTTCCTAGATATAAGGAAGACTTCAGAAGTTAAATTCACTTCAGGAGTTTGATTGAATAAATAAATGTAGGTATATTATTACATTATAATAAAATAAAACGTCTTAATTTTATATTAATAATGTGATTGGAAGCGGGATTGCTGTCTCTTTCTACTATTTAAAGTACCTAAAAATGAAAGAATTATTCACTAATTCACCAATGATTCACAATTATTTTTGTTATAATTTATATTTTGTTTGATGCGCGATGAATATTTCTGGTTATACGCGAGTTACACTATATTACGACATTAAAATAGGGACTCGAAACGTTTTTATAACGTCATAATTTTAACGTTAAACAATATAAAAGACGATAGGAATTTATAATTGAAAACGTGACAGTAAACAATAAACGATTATATCGAAAATCAAAAAACGTAAATGAAAATGATAAACAAAATTTTTTAAATAATATATTTAATATTTTGAAAAGAAAATGCCAACTTTTTATTTTTTCCATGTATTTACGATTTCAAGAAACCTTAGATTTTTTCATAATGTTAAAAGTATAATTTGTATACTGATCAAATTTTTTATAACGTTTAAATCATTCATAATAATGAACATTGAATTTGTAAAATCTTTAAATTATTTATTACATTAAATATTAATTTTCTCATCACGCTTAAATACCTATCAAATACCTATCACTTATCGGTAACGAATATATATATAATATATATATATATATATATATATATTTCTTTTTATTCAAGTCCTGCATTAAATACAATATAGGTAAATCGTTATTTTTTTTAATCCTACAGTATGAAATATTTGTTTATGTGCAATCGTGTTGTGTTTGCTCAAACATAAAAAGGTAAAAATTACACAACCATATTCATCCGTTCCCACACCATAGTTGTCCATATACTTTTTCAAAAGTTTTGACTGGCAACTTTTTAAATAAGAATTTCTCTCAAAATGGTACCAACACATCATTTTTTGGAATCCCCAATACTTTTCCCAAAGTTTGACAAAAATACCTATAAAATTTTTTTTTTTTTTTAATCTAGAATACTCAATAATATAGAATATACTTTATAATTTTATAATATAAAAGATACTTTACAATTTTTAAGTAAAATTTTCTTTTACAAACTGAAGCTCCACTCAGAATCATTTTATTTGATGAAACGATTTATCGTGTATTTAAAATCAAACAAGCCCACTAAGTTCCATTTAAGGAGCGAAGAATACCATACATTTGCCAGCTCTGTTTATTTAGAATAATTATAGAGAAAACATTTTTTGGGTGAGTGGGTGGGTGGGTATGATATGTTTTTCATCGAATTTTTCAAAAATGTTTACATTTATTCCCCTTAAACTTCTTTATTTAAATAATTCATTAGGTTCGGATGGTTATGAAACAGTTTATATCATTACGAAAATTCCAAAAATATTTTTAATAAATAGTTATGTTAGCCATTATTTCATAGAATGTTTTAAAAAACTTTAAGACTTTCTAAAATAAGGTTGTAAATTGATGCGTTTGAAATAATGATGGGGTATCTTTTTTTCTTTTGTTTTTCTTTTGTTGATAATTTAATTTATAACTAAACCATTCAGAAAACTACTTTATAAAACATTAAATCTAAAATCAGCCAATTAAACATTTAGAATAACTTAGTATACAGCTATTACGTTAAATATTTAATTATTATTGAGCTAAACAATTAGTAAATATCCTGACTTTCTGTGAATTTATTTTATGCTATTTTTGTGTAAACACACCTATTCAAATGTATTCAACTCACACATACGCGTTTCACTTGTTCATAATTAGTTGTATACGACATAAATGTATAAATATTTGAAATAATAAAACTGCAATTAATAGATAATTGATCCTGATCAAATTTTGCACGTCACTTTTTATCTTCTGATCTCATCTATGTAACTGGATGTTACTATTACGTTAGACAAATACCATAAATTATTGTTATGACGATATAATATTAGGTAACAACTAACTGCATTGTAATTTCTGGTGTGGTTGTTAAGTATTAATTTAATATATTTATTTGACATAATACAGTTACACAAGTTTAGATAACCATTTAAAATTGTATTAAGTATATTTTAGCATAGTATCAATTTTAATTAAAGTGCGTGATGAAGAGTCCATTAAAATTATGAAATTTTTTTATTAGGTACACAAATATTTATATATAGCGATAATTTCTAATATTTTTTGTGTATATTAAGTGAATTTTCCAAAAACCAATTTTTATTTATTCATGCGTATTAGTTATAATTTTTACAAAACCCGTTTATATAATCCCAAAAACAAATCTTATTTAAAAACGTGTTATATATAATATATTTTAAAACATAATTAACGATATGGTTACTACCATTTATCATATACCTATACTTTGTTCTAATATTAAAAATTATTGTTAATTTTACTGCTAATTATATAATGTATTATCCTCATGTTCACTTACACATTATTTACTCTTCAAGTTCAAAGTAGATTAAGTAAAGATGCCTATTAGTTATTATTTTATTAAACATATAATATTGCTATCTGGTAAATTTTGATTAATTATTATTATAATATCACAGGAAAATTAAACAGTTATTCTTCTGATTCAAATGATATTCAAAAGTGTAATTATAATTTAAACAGTAATTACAAAATTCAAAACATTTTCATAGAATGAGAATAAAAAAACTGTAATTTAACTTTCTCACAGATTGGGTTTTAAAAAACTCAACAATATTTTTTGAACAAATATAATGTTAATAGTTATGGCATTGAAAAGTATCTCAAATAGTTTTTGTATTTTCTAAGATATTATCATTGCAATTCGGAAGTTATTCCGACCTGCAAATGTGTATGATTTGCGAATAAAATTCGTGTTATAGGTAGTAGGTATGCACGCAATAGCCAAAAACTCAAAACGTGTAAATAAAACGCAAGATGATATAAGAGAGTTATCATAACTTTCTCTTACGTCTGACTTTATGGCTAGTTTAATAATTATTTCTGGTACAAATATGTAATAGGTTAAAATATGCAATTTTTTATGAATCTGTTCAAAAATATATTAAATCGAGTTCCATTTATCATGGAGTAATTATTTAGTTATAATGATTTCAGAATATTCAAAATTTGCATTTATACGAATTTAGTAGATACTTAATTTATAATTCTCGTATGTATTACCTTTCACTGTGCCTCACTTTATGTTAATAAAAAATAAAAACCGTAAAACGTGAATGTTATAGAGTATAATTATTTTATCATCGCATTTATCGTATTGTAATCCGTATCACAAATTATATATTACACCAAGGGAATAATCGACCATGCGATAAAAGGTACACCCGAGGATACGAGAATTCATAAGCGTGGCCATATTTATTGTTCAGAGCATGTGAAAATTCTATATCCACTAAAATGAATGATACTCAGCTATTCCTCGCATGCTCTTCTCTCCCAAAAATTCGCCATTCAAATCAACATTATTTATATAATAACTCAACATAAATGTGCATATTTACAATACATCAATTGTGTTAATTTCAAGAAATAAAATAGAGCTTTGGTCATAAACAAAGCACATTTTATTTTATTTTTTTTACGAGCCCTAGATCGTTGCAACAAAAAATAGATTTTAATTAAACTTTTATTTTACATTCATTGAACCTTTTTTAGATTTTTCTTACAAATGTAATCGTGGATTCAGATGAGGAGCCAGGTCCCTTTTGACAGTTATACGTATATTCGTAATTATAATAGTGTTATAAATGTTATAACTATAATCTTTACAGCGTTGAATTTTGTGTAAAAGAATTTATAAAAATATAAATTAAAAAAAACATGTTTTCCTATAATTTTGATATTGCAATCTTGTTTGTATTTCATATTTATGTTCACTATTCAATAAATTATTTATCGCTAAAAAAAAAAAATCAAAAAAATCGTGCCTAGTATTGTAAATGTGTACTTAAATTTACTTTAAAATTTTTTAGACCATCTCCAAATAAAATCCTAGATGTACAAATGAGTACAAACCACTGTACAAATGAGTACATTTTAATCAAATTATCTTCAAAAAAAATAGAAAAGTTATAAAAATAATATATTTTGTTTGGTATATTTATATTTTGTATACTTTAGATTTAATAACGTTTAGTAAAACGATACGAGCAAATGTGACTTCCGGATATTTCATATTATTTTAATTAACTGCAATAGAAATCAAGTTATGATTCAACATTAAATGACTAGTGTTGAATGATTTCCAGGCCAAAAAGAAGTTCCGAAAATTTCCGTAGTATGAAAAAAAAAGATATTTATATGCCAGCATAAAGATTTAGTTATAATTACTTTTATTGTTTTAAAAAAAAAACTTTTTACTTTTTAAAGCGTTAAAGTCTTGAAACTAACGATATTATTTGGTACATGCAAAAATTATTGGTTTGGAGGACTTTTTGTTTTTCATTGTTTGAGATTAATCCCAGTCCGTCATGACAGAGCTTGAATTAAGGCAAGTTTAGAACTGCACTTATTATCTTATCTTATGTAGAAAAAAAATATCTTCACAGAACCGATGCAATTTTATTCTTATAGACACATTTATTTATTATTTTATTCCCATATTTATATTTGATACATGTCTTTTTTTGTACAGATAGCATTTTACATTTGTAAATCCTTTTCCTTTTTTCTTATTTTTCAATGAATTCTACAATTGAACAAATATTACGTACGAGACATCAAGAAATTATGTTTTCTTAGTAACGACTTGTTCAAATCACTATTGACCTTTTCGGATTTTGTTGGCGTCTCAGGAGAAAAAACATTCTTGATCTTTTATGGCAATAATTATGTGTTATGTTTTAGTTCAGTTAATTTACTCGTGGATTGACATATTATAATACTATTAATAAACAGGTGTATTTTATTTATATAATTTGTTTTTTGTCATTAGTTTTGACACAATGAAACAATATCGAAGAGACTTTAACGAATTACTAAAACTTATTTGAACACTCGACGAAAAATTTTAACACACAAATTCTGTTTTTATAATATTGCCAGTTTTCATTTAAAGCTGTTAATTATAATATTGTGTAAAACTGCACTTTAGGCGCGCAAGCTCGGCGTCCCGACGACACCCTACCGCGCGACAGCGAACCCTAATGCGGCCAACGTGTCCACAACAATAATAATAATATAAATATGGTATATAATGCGACCGTGCTGAAGACGACGTACCTGATGTGCTGGCGGTCATTGCGTACGATGTGCGCGTGCGTGTTTTGCGTACGGGGACACGGGGGGTGGTGTGCGTGTGTCGTCTGGACGTCCTGGACTGGATATTGCGTTTGGGCGACTGTTGACGGACGACTGTGGCCGAGTGTGCGACGGGCCGTGTCCCGTGAAGTCGTCGGGCCGCGTGTGCGGACGCCTCTGTCGGCGGTCGGTGGATCGGGGGCAGCAGACGGAGGACGGGGGGGGAGGGGAGCCGCGACGGGAAAAGAAAGTTGAAATACTGGACGATTACCGTGTGTAACAGCCGTATAGACGACGGTGGTCTTTCGCTCGGCCAGGAGGAGGAGGAGGAGGAGGCCGTCGGCTAGTATAATAATATTATTATAATATAGCGGCGGCCGCGAAGGTCCACGTCGGGCCCCCCCTTCCGCCACTATGAGCGGCGCGCGTGTCGGGGAGCACGCGTACGTACCACCGCGGCGGCGTAGTATTATAGACGGTGCGTGATTACCCAGTCGACGGTGGCGGCTGCGGGGGGGAGGGGAAAAAGAGGTCACGTCTAGGAGGTGTCTTCCTCCCCCTCACTCCCTCCCCCCACCCGCCTCATCCGCGTACCGTCGTCCGACGCACTTTCTCACTGTCGTACTCCGCGCGCGGCCTTCCACTTGCACCGCCGCCGTTCACGTAACACCTACTCAATAACACGTTATAATATTATGGTGCGGAGGTTTGTTATGTAAACACATGCCGTCGAACATGCCGCCGCGTCGTGACGAAATTTGCGCAGATGAATAGAATACATATAATATTACGTAGAAAATCACGTTGCCCCGGCCGATCCACAACGCGTCAGTGCCGTAACTAGGATTTCCCCCCCCCCCCGGTATGAGGAGGGGGGCGAGGTTTCAGCTTTTGACGGCCAAAAACTCATCGACAAGGAAAATAAAACAATATATCAAATATAATACACTGTTGTAGTGCTGGAAAAATAATTCATATATTTATTAACTCAGGGCTCGTAAGTTTATGCACTAAAAATTGGCAAAATATGCATTGAATTACGCACTAAAAAGTTGAAAATTTTCCATTTATATGCCTTAACATTTTCAATTAGATTCTGAACGAAGTGAAGAAGCTAGTGTTTTTACAATGATGTTCATTATTATTATTTTTTTTTTCTGTGTACAACTTTTCATATAGAAGTTCTCGTCCAAAAGTTTCGATCAGTAAATTTTTGATTTGCCGGATTTGCCTCTAGATTGTACTTTAGAAAGGTCATTTTTTGAATTTCTCAATTCTTAAATTTTTTTTTTTTTTGAAAAATACTACCTAAAATTTGACAAAAACTACTCGGAAACCATCATTTTTTGATCCGAACTATATAATAATATAAATATAGATAGAAAATAATATAAGAAAGATTTTGGCGCAAGAAAATTTTGAAAATGTGAAAAAAAAATTTTGAACATTTTTCTAAAATTTTTTTTTTCTCATTTGTTCTTTATATTATTGACTTATTTCGTTCAGAATCGTCTTATTAAAGAAATGATTTATTGTTTCTTTAAAATTCAATACACCCACCAAGAGCTTCACACCCATCGTGCGAAGTATGTCCGGATTTTTTTCCACGCGCTTATCATTTCGCAACAATATTTTATTACGCATATTTCACGGTCGACAATAATAATTGCTCCGTTTAATTATAATATACCGGTGTAAAATCGTAAAAATATTTTATAAGCTATTTATGGACACAAATAATATAAAGGCGATGCGATTTTTCACATTATTTTTGGGGTGTTATTCGCACAAACGTTGACCGAACAAAAATAAAAGATATTATGTAATATGCACCAAAATATTATTTTAAATCTGTTTGTAATTTACACCGTGGCAGATGGTCACGTATACGATATAGTATAGAAACGTAATTAACCGGTAAAATTAAAATCGATTTTCTTATTGACAGTTTGCGTTATGGAATTTCAAATATTGTACACTATACTTAACGAATCAGCAGCTTGTTTAAATCGGGCGATAATAAATTATTTAAATATTCAAAATTACGTTCTATTGTTAACATTATGTAATATTAAAACTTCGTAATTTCGAAGCAAAACTATCTTATACAAACCGAAGCTCCATTCAGAATCGTTTCTTCGAACAAATGATTTATTGTTTCTTTTAAATTTTTGACTCACCCACTTGGTGTATTCGGGTGGGGGTTTTTTTCTTTTGTGCAAATTACGAACTCTTTATTTTTTTCGTAACTCTTTATTTTAACTTGCCGTCGTTTGTGCGTTTTATTATTTTTGCATATATAGAATGCTTTTGCGCGCTGTTCGCTGCAAAAGAACCAACGACACGTAATGCGTTTTACGTCTAGACGTTGTTTTATTCGATTTACGGTCGAAAAAGAGTACAAAGCCTGATGAAATTATCCCCCCGAAAGTTTTAAACGGGCAACCCGTTAAATCTTTTTTAATTTTATCAGCACTACCGAGAATAATAATTAAATATAATATAATATTATTATAGAAGCTGCGTTTCGGATTTTTTTTTCTTTTTTTGTCCGCCCTACGCGTCAAACTACGCGTAACTAATGTTTTTCTTCGCGTACGCAATTGATATGTGGCCGGGGGGGGGGGAAGGAGAAATTTTATTGTTTTTATCCAACGAAAACTACAACAGCTATGACTCATTAATTTCCACTCGTTAAGTAGTCCAAAGTCTTAAGTTTATTTCGAAAAATTCAACGAACTTCGCGTAGCAACTGATACATACATATATATATATATATATATACAAATTATATAATATATTAGGGATGGGTTCTTAGACTCATCGAACCCTCGAACACCTCGAAATTTAAGAAATTCAAAACAGTTCGAAGTTCGAGAGAAAAGTCAGTTCGAATAGTTCTAGTTAAGTGTGTGATTCGAATAGTTTAATAGGAATATTTTTTTTTTCTGAAATTTTTACTTTTACTTGTTTTTAAAATGTTTATTTAAAAAAGTTTAACAATTGAAACTTAAAAGTATATTAAAGGATTTAAAACAAATAACTTGGGCCCGGATTTAAATGCACTAAAAATCCTCGAAAAATGCTCTAAAAAACAGTCGAAAATTCCCTTTAAAAAATGTATTTTCCCTTGAAAACGCCCTTAAAAAATGCATTTTATTGCGAAAATGCACTAAAAAAAAAGATTCTATACATTTTAATATTTTAATTTATTTTACTATTTGCCGTCTGTCGAGTCCAGGTGACCATAAGTAAAAATAAGATTCAAACTTTATAGCAATTACAGAGAGATTTATATACTCGTAGTATTATTAAGGAAAAAACCAAAAAAAACATGGATGATAATATTTTTAATTAGCTAAATTTAAATTATTGACTTGTACAACGTACTGATATTATAAATTAAAATCGAATGGTTACTGTTCGAATATGCATTAAAACGAATAAAAAGACAGAAAAATACGGAAATATGCAAAATAATGCAAAATAAAAGTTTTGGTTTTGAGGTCTCTGTCACGCGAAACAAATTTTGTAATTGGAAAGCATTTCCTAAGATCGTCCAAAAAAATATGCATTTTGCATTAAAATCCGGGCCCTACATATAATAACTTTTAAACATTTTCTTAAAATGTTATTACTATTATACTTTTTCCTTTTCAAATTAATTTTGTGGATAGATTCTCAAATGTTTTAATTTTTTTTTTGAAATTCGAAAGTTCGAAAGTAGTTCGAATAAAATTCAGATTCAAGTTCGAGTACGAAAAAATTAATGTTCGACCCATTCCTAATATATATATATATATATATGTATATATTTTGTGTATTTTATAATCGATCGGTTCGAATAATATAATACCTAACAATAACGTTCTCGAGTTTTCGGTATTTCCAACATTTATGTGTTTTATTATCCGCATAATAATTCCTGTTCCTTCAGCGTTTATAGGTAATGTAATATGCATAATATTATTATCGGAGGAATATTGTTTGCTTATACGTTATAAAAATATTTTATACAAGAGTATTTATGGCGGCCGAAAACACCGCATTAAAAGGTATCGGCGGCGGTATAGTATAAGAACACATCACGTTTTTCTAAGGTTGCTCGTGTGATTTATAGCGACACGGATAACGCGTTATCCGATGAATTGGAATCATCAATCATCTCTTTCAATAATATAATTATAATTTTTCGCCATGGTCTGTATTTTTACCATAATATATATATATATATATATAGTCATATAGACCTGTAAATCACCTTAACGCGATAATAAAAAAAAAAAACCGGTACGTTTTATTCTCGGCGCGCGTAGTACAAAGTACGTATACGTGTGTTTAGAGCCGGGGAGGGGGGAAAAATAAGAAGAAAACGATTATGAAAATATTATATTTTAGAGGCGTGACCCTGTTTTATGAATATATATATATATATATATTATTATATTAGAAGCGAGCGATTTAAAACTTTTTGAATGTTTAAAAAAAAAATAAGTATAAAAATGTGTAAAACTTTTTCCGAGATATTCTCGTTAGACCGCTCGCGATCCCGCTGTATTTTTTTACAATATTTCAGTACTCGCATAATTACATTTCCGGTGTCGCGGCTTTTAAAAGTCATATTTATTTAATAATAATCTTGACAAAATATATTACTGGTTCGCGGTGCATAGCAGAAATATTAATATTAATAATAATTATAGTGACGACAATAATAATTATTAATAGTACACTGAGAGAAGACTAAAGTACTATATCACTATTATATTATTTTATTATGTTGTGAATTTACTACAACACTTTCGTACGTTTTTCTGTCGCAACAAAAAAAAAGCTACGATTTTCGTTAACTCGATAAAGTCTTATATTGACGTGTATTTTAATATCATAAGCGTGCCTGGGCACTACCCGAAATTCGAAATTCAGAATTTTTTTTTCTAATGCTTTATATGGGTTAATTGTGTTGGAAGAAGTGGTTTGAATGTTGAATTAACGAAAAATAATTATAAATTTAAAATTTACATTATTAGATTACTATGAATATCCTACATATAAATAACATATTATACCATTGTGTATGAAACGTACAGCTAATATAATATACAGGTCACGAGGAAGGTAAACTAGAAGATATTAAAGAGAATTTTAAAGGGTGAAAAAATTAAAAATGGAATTTTATTAATGTACTAAATATATACAAAAAAAAGCCGGACATACTTCGCACGATGGGTGTTCTTCGACGATGGGTAGGATTCTCTTGATGGGTGTATTGAATTTTAAAGAAACGATAAATCATTTTTTCAATAAAACGATTCTGAACGAGGGAAGTTAATAATACAAAAAATAAACGAGAAAAATAAATGTTAGAAAAATATACAACATTTTTAATTCACATTTTCGAAATTTTCTTGCGCCAAAATCTTTTTTATATGATTTTCTATCTATGTTTAAATTTTCATATAGTTCGGATCAAAAATTGATGGTTTCCGAGACGTTTTTGTCAAATTTTGGGTAGTTTTTTCCAAAAAAAAATTGAAGAATTGAGAAATTCAAAAAATGACCTCTCTAAAGTACAATCTAGAGGCAAATCCGGTTTCAAAAAGTTACTGATCGCAATTTTTGGACATTTCTATACAAAAAGTTGTAAACAGAAAAAAAAGAAAATAAAGAAACATCATTGTAAAAACACTAGCTTCTTCTTCTCTTCGTTCAGAATCTAAAAAAAAACGGAAAACACAATAACTAAGAAAATGAGTGTTGATGATATATATATATATAGATAGATATACTAATATATTTTACCCATGAGTTCATTTGATAAGATAAAAATGAAAATTTATCAACCAAATTTGTTGTCTGTGAGATGAATAGCTTTCCAAAAATGTAAAAATGATATCAACTATGTCCTATAGTTATAAGGCAGTTATAATTCAAATGATTATCAGTTTACTTTTACAACCACATTTTTGTTTTATTCCTAGAAAACCATTTTTGGTATACTTTTACAAAACAACATTACAATAATGGAATTTACTCTAATATCCATATGATATATGAGTTTATATTATAGAATCATTACTTGAAGGAGTTTCAGGTATTTTTTGAGGTTAGGTATGCCTACAATATTCCATTTAATTATTTTTCGGCAATTTTTATTTAAACATTAATATTGTTATAATAATATTTTTAGAAAATTTAATTAGTGTACTCCCCGAACTTAAGGTCTACGCACGCCTATGGTTTTGATGATATCATACTAATAATGCAAATCCATTTTCCATAGAAGTTTTCCTTTACAAAAACGTGTTATACGCGTATATATAATTATTGTAATAGTAAAATATACACGATTTTCTTTTGGGGGGAATGTTTTTAATCATGAAATTACACTCCGGAAGTGGATGCCATATATATTGCTCGGTTCCTGAATCCTCCCGGGCCCGCCCCTATATAAACTATATATATATATATATATATATATATTCGGGGATTAACGTTTATTGCGTGGCAAGGAGAGTGTAAAAATACCATAAATCATGTAATTACCCTATTAGTTTGGCCTTTGTCATCGGCGTGTCCGTATAATATAGTCAATTTTAGTTTTTACAAAGTAAACGAGAAATATATTGATTTTGCAACGGTCGTGGACGTGTGCGTTGAAATAGTTTTTTGTTTTTTTTACACATCTCGTGCGATGGAAACTAAGTACTTATTTCGCTCTATAAGTTAATGGACACGCCGAGTTTTTCGCTTCTGATTAAATAAGACGTCACGAAACATAAATTATTTCCCCCAAAGAAATCCCATAATCCGTAAGTTTAAAAAATTAATTAATTAATTGCGTAATTAGTCTGGTTTTTATGTACATTATAATATATTATATTTTTTTCACTGCTAACAATGTAATTATAATATAATATTATTGTTTGCGACTAACTCCAGTGGCGGATTAAGCGTCGTCGGGCAATTGCCTAGGGCGGCCAATTTTTGGCAGCGACAATTTCGTGTTAAATTTTTACACAACTAGAACGATTAACGAACCTAAAAATTTATTATTTAATGTCTGTCAAAACATATTTTTAGATTCTCAGTGGAGCGAAGAAGTTAGTGTGCTTTTACAATGATGTTTACTTTTTTTTTTCTGTGAACACATTTTTGTCGAAGATTCTCGACCAGTGACTTTTTTGAAAATAGTACTTGAAATTTGTAGGTACTTAAAATATTGTTATTGTGTAATAACTGAACATCTGTTCTGAATCGTTGTTGAATAAATGATTTATGGGTTCTTTTTAAAATTTAATACGCCCACCAAGAATATCCCACTTGGAAAGCAAAGTATATCCTCAGTGCGAAGTATGTCCGACTTTTATTTTTGCTTGTTAAAGTATATATTTTTATAGGGTTGTTATTAATTATTCCAAGTTTCGGGGAGGGGGGGACCATTGGACCTGTGACCTGTGACCTGTGATCCTATGACCCTTAGGCATTAGTTACATCCCTGTTTTAGGATAGCTATTTTTAGATTACGAACGATATTCTCGAGTTTTCACTAGAGTTTAACTATGTTTTTCGTCGAAGAAAAATTTTCAAAATCCATATTCCTGATTTCAGAAGTAGTTGATGTCGTCTAAGAATACCAAAAATTAAAATTTTACGTGGATAATGAAAAAATATAGTTTCATTATCATAAGTGTGCTTCAAATTTTAAAATTTTAATTTGTGCATTATAATTTGTGCTGATTAAATTCACTGTGAGACACTGAGACACGTTTTACAAACAAAAAAAAATTTTTTATTTATACAATTTAAAAATTTAATGCAATGGCGTATACCAATATTGCTAATCATATCACATTCATGATTTTAAATAATACCTTGTATAAATAGTTTATGCGTTTGTAGATTTTTACAAAAATGCACGCGTATTAGAACATAAATTAAAAAATTTAATGTACCTGTAATAATCATGATATATTAATGTATTATGACGCACATTTATTACTCAGTAATTATCATTATTAATTACAATACATTAATTCCTTTATTTCTCTACAGTTATGTACATAGTGATAAAATATTAAAATTTTCCCGAAGTCTTAAAATTATAAAAACGAGTTTGTATAATAAGGTATTTTTTTTTTTTTAATGTATATAAGTTTATGATCGAACACGTTTGATTAAAATATAAAACATTATTCGATTTTTACCGTAGAAAACAACGTTAAAACGTGTTTATCAATGTGACTTACACCCCAACAAAGTTGTAATGTGTTACTAATTTAAGCCTATGAATGTGGCGAATTCCATATTGTGACATATACCAAAAAACTTTTCAGAATTTGTACGACCAAAAAAACCTATAATGCAGAAACAATATTGATTTTAGATTCTGAACGAAGTTAAGAAGCTAGTGTTTTTACAATGATGTTTATTTTTTATTATTTTTTTTTCTGTCTACAACTTTTCGTATGGAAATACTTGTCCAAAAGTTTCGATCAATAACTTTTTGAAACCGGATTTGCCTCTAGATTGTACTTTAAAGAGGTCATTTTTTGAATTTCTCAATAATTCAATTTTTTTTTGGAAAAAACTATCCAAAATTTTACAAAAACGACTCGAAAACCATCATTTTTTGATTCAAACTATATGAAAATTTAAACATAGATAGAAAATCATATGAGAAAGATTTTGGCGCAAGAAAATGTTGAAAATGTGAAAAAAAATTTTGGATATTTTTCTAACATTTTTTGATTTTTTTTTTTCTTATATTATTAACTTCCTTCGTTCAGAATCGTTTTACTGAAGAAATGATTTATCGTTTCTTTAAAATTTAATGCGCCCGTCAAGAGAATACCACCAGTCGTGCGAAGTACACCCATCGTGCGAAGTATGTCCGGCTTTTGTTTATTGATTTTGTCGTGCATTTTAATGTACTGCGACGAGTTTGAATAATAATCAAACGAAATTATTGTGCTGTGCAATAATAATATTGTGATAAAAATAAATAACATTTCATCGCATAACATTCAACAATTTCGTCGCCGCCGACTTGTGAACGAAGTCGTGTATTTTATATACGCGTTCACAGGGGCGGCACGTGTGTTGAAGAAAAGAAATCTCCTCTTTTGTGCGAGAACTCGGTAAAAAGAAGTTCACTCTAAATATTTATTCGGCTATACAGTCCAAAGGTACACATGAATATAACATTTATAAGAGGTGGAAAAAAAACGATTCTGTAGAAGAAAAATCGTTTTCATGAAATATTTATGGGCGGGGAAGGGAAAAAAAACCTTTACTTCGTGTTATGATTTAAAACGATACAAATAACCGCTTTTTTTTGATGAAGAGAAAACGCTTTTTTTTTTTTCGTGCCGCATTTGGAAAAAGAGCGTTTTCGACTTTAAAATCCGAACGATTAACAACAAATCTATTTTAAACAAAATTGTATTTAAACGTTAATTTAAAATAGGGTTGCCAACTTTCAAATTGAGTAATGTCGGACAATTTTTTTCAAGTACTTCAAATAGTGAAAAAACTAGTGTTTTTACAATGATATTTATTTATTTTAATTTTTTTCTTCTATTTTCTTTTTTATTTTACTTTTATAAATCTTTTTATGTGATATTTAGTGAAAGAAAATTTTGAATATATGTAAAAAAAATATTACGACATTTTTTTCTAACATTTTTTCAATCAAATTTGTTTTTATTTTTAGTAAAATAGTATTTTTTCCTTTTCTTTATTTATTGGATAAAAGATTAGATAAGAGAAGTATACACAAGAGCTGCTGAACAAATGATTTAGGAAATTTTGATTAAATTAAAAAAGTAATAATATATATATTATATATATGTTTTGCCAAATGGCATATTTAAAGTCTATGTATTGAAATGTAGGATTGTCCTACAAAAAATTTAAATCATTGTTGTACGTAGGACAAATTACCCGAATGTAGGACGGTTGGCAACCCTAATTTAAAAGCGCATATTAAATTTAAGGTTAAAATTTTGAGAATAGAGTGAAAATTGTTATAGTCCATGTACGTTTCGACAATCGTAATTAAATTACTATATATCGAGAAGTTATTAATACATTATTTGTTAATTAATTTTCTCGATTTCGAACAGGTTAGTATCCCTCTCAATCACGTATACTATATTATAATGATAGGTTAGTAGTTGTTTTATGTCAACTCGTTAGTGTTAGTTCGAAGGGGTAAAACACGTTTTAAATGTATGACTACACAGTACTAAAATATTTATCAAAATTATAATCCTCGTCCAACAAGTTTAGAGTAGTTCATTAGACGCTATCGCAACGAGTGTGTGTGTGTGTGTGTTAACCAGGTAAATACATTTAAAGGGTCGATTTTAATAATTAAAACAATACCAGGGAGCTATTAATTTCAATAAAATTCAATAATTCAATGATCGCGATACATTGTTATTATTATTATTATTATTAATAGGTACAAGCGAATGTGTGTGATATTCGAGCATGAGGACGTGTACTTACTGCAAGGCGTAGGTAAGGGGGAGGTTTGAGGGATTCAAACCCCTCTCATTAATAAACTCTTAGTCGAAAAAATGTACTATTTTTACAAGATAAGATGTGCACGTTTATAAAATATTTTATAACAGATTTTTTTTGTTAAAAAAACGTATTTTCAATTCTAATTTTAGTATCAAACATTAAATTACTTATAGTATTTTGTACTATAATATAATCACACTTGCTTCACTTTTTTTCCCGTATTAAAATGTTTAACAGGAACCTATATGTATAAAAGAGCTTGTAAATATGTCGGCGGCTACTCTTTTTGTATCCTCCCGTATTTTTCCGAATTCTATAGAAGAATTTCAGTCTGTATTTGAAAAAAAAATGTTCACAAACTAGATATTTTTAGATTTTTCGAATTTATTCTTCAACTCGAGAAATACTATAATATGTATTTTATTAGTGAACATTTAAGTTTCTTGCGCCTTCATTTTTGGAGTACCTATAGACTAAAATATAATACTAAAATCTAATTAGGAAAATAACTTTTTTAACGCATGATTTTTTCGAATTTTCCTTTAATTTTTCCTTATGAATTTTGAAAAGCTACCTGTATTTAATTAACATAATAATTTTGATATTGCATAATATTTTCAAAATTCTTGTTCGGTAGCTTTCAGTCAAAAATTTTACTTTTGAACACCCCTCCCATTCAAAATATATACACCTACGCCCCTGAAAATATATCCTTAAAACGTAGACGCGAGAACCTTGGAAAGTAAGTACAAACTTTCGGTTAAAAATCCCGAAAACTCGACACAGTAATATTATATTGTCACGATTACTCGCTAGCAGTAAACGCACTTGCTGTGGTACATATTATATTATTATTGTATAATAATTTTGAAACTCGGGGCTCGGTGGCGTGTTTGCTTTTATTTATTTATTTTTTTTCTTACACGTACTGTGCACTTAATGTAAACGCTATTTTTATTTTTTTTTTCTAAACATCAATATAAAAATTATTAATCTCCCGTTAGTGGGTTCTGAACACGAATGCGCGCGCGATATTATTATTATAACACGTACACACAGGTAGGTACGTAATAATATTTCAAACGGAGTGGGGGGTGTGGGTGGGGGAAATAATATTTTTATTAGAAGCGCGTTCACAAAAAAAAAAAAAAAGTCCTTGCGCGAGTTTTTTTTCTATACACACGAATAAATAATAATAATAATTGTCACGAGCAGCAGCAGAAGCAATAAACGGTAAATTTGACGTTTTACTTATAGAGAGCTTGACGTCTTATTGGCGTGTCTGTAATAATATAATGGTAATAATAATATTATTATTATTATTTGTGGGTGTGTTGATTTATATTTTTTCCGTTTCCCTCCCCCGCCTCCCGTCGTTTATCAGACCGACGGAATAAAATATATATATATATATACTATATTGTAATAGGGGAAAAAAAAAAAAATAAAAAATAATGAAGACCGTCTACTGTTGTACTACTCCGTCGTTGTTATAATAATATTATCAGGCGATCGATCGAATCCTCTTTATTATAATACACACCCGTCTATAAACAAAAAAAAAAAAAAAAAAAACCCCGTGCAAACCTACCCTTATACACAACCATCAGCCAGCCAGTCAGATATACATCGACATTGTAAATATAGACAACCACCGCTCCGTCGTCGGATGATTGGGTGTCATTTGTTTGAAAAGCAATCGTTTCACAAACACGTGTACAACATATAAAACAAACTAATTCGTCAACACACACACACTAGCCTTCTGTACACCTGTTATATGCTTTGCGTTACGTTTTTTGATGTATAATAATAATAATATTCTTGTTTTTTTGTTTTTTTTTTTTTTTTCCTATTAAATTGCTCCTTCGTGATTTGATACATTTATCCGTACTACATACTATATTTATATTTCGAGGGATGTACAACCGCTCGTTAAATTTGAAAACAGCCCCCGAAATGTCGGCCGATTAAAAAAATTTTTCTATAATGCTCTTCATTCCATGCCAGTCACGATTTCCATTACACGCAGCCCGCAAGTCGTTTATACGTATATTATATTTAATCAAGCGCAATATTAATGTCGTATTATATTATATATGATTTATGATAATAATATTATAATGAAATAGGTACCTAATATTATTATTATTATTCTTTTGAACTCTGTAAAGTTTTTAAGACTGTGTAAATTGTGGTACGCAATAAAGTAATGGACACAAAATTACTGTTGTTGTTTGATGCTGTTTTGTTATCTTTTCTGAACTACAATGTTCTACAGTGTGTTGTTTACCCATCGCCCGGGGGTTGATTATATCGGAATAAATTACTCTACTCTACATACGTGCAGTACTACTCGTGTGTTAATCGCTGCTCCCCGCCGTTAATTAATAACCGGATAAATTACGTACACACACATATATATATATATATATATATATATATATCACAGATGGCTTTCACAAAAAATTAAAATGTTAATTAGACAATAATTAAGACGATCATCCGACCGCTAACGTCGAAATCGTTTGTAGTGGAAAATCGTGTTTTTAACAGATGATACATAATTTTATTACTTTGTATATGGGGAGTAGAAAATTCATACTTTTCAACGAGATACCGTGAAATTATTCATTTTATTAAACATTCTTTTGTTTACTTAAAGGATTTTTGAAAATTATTGGAGAATGTTTAACGAATTTTTCATTTTTGTCAAATGTCTGTTTGAAGTTAATATTTCGTATTTGATGATAAAAAATAAAAAAAAAATATGAGAAAATCAACGATTAAATGTAAAATAAATACTTTGTATAAATACCGGAAAGATTAGTTTTTACTTTTACTCAAACGCAAACGAATCATTACTGTAAACTTACCATTGTGATTGGAATAAAACAATGAATAGTTGGTAATTTCAAATCTGTGTATGGTTTTAAATAAGTTTAGGGCGATAAGCACTTATCAGAAGTTCAAAATATTATTGATAAAAATTTAACTAAATTATTATTATAAAAAGTCAATAACGTATAGTAACGATTTATTCAAATACGCTTTTAAATTGTTCTTACTATATCATTTTTATAACTGACTATAGATAGAATCATAAGATTAATTGAAAATTATTTTTTTAAAAACAGCAGACACCCGTTTGTTAAGTATTCTTTGAAAACATTTAATTTGCGTCTTGCATCTTGTATCTAAAAGTGTAAATTGGTATATCTAGTATCTAGATATTTATTTTTTTTCCAAGTATCTTGCCCATTCCTGCCTACGAACCCGCAGGGTTGATGCTTAACCATGTCGAAATTTCGTTATAAAGTGTATGGCAGTCTGAGCATGGTTGCTAATGTGTCGAGTTAAACGCCAAAAGTATTACCGAATTACATTGAATTGAACAATTGATCATTTAAAAATTCTTGATGTGAGGGTTGACTGCCCCAATCGTCCACCCCATTCTCGAATACACCACTGATGTAATATTTATAAGAGTTTTAAACTCTAAAATATAGCGAAATTAATCCTTTTTGGCGAATATTCAAACCGACACAAATTATTCACGTATTAACTATTCTAAAAAATTGATAATATTGCTCAAGTCGTGAATTTCGGATAGAACGTAAGTCAGTGTAACAATATTGTTAAACATACTCAATAATAAACTGACAATTATTGTTGTTTGTAATTAATAATTTATGCTCCGGGTCATAATCGTTTTATCGGAGAAATGATTTATCGTTTCTTTAAAATACAACACACCCGCCAAGAGTATCCCACCCGAGAAGCGATGAATACTCAAAAAGGTGTGTGTGGAGCATGTCCGGATTGTTTCTTAAACGTACCAACTAGGTACTCAAACTTAAACAAAATAGTATTTTCTTCTGAGATTCAGTGGATTTGATATTTGATTTTCTCATATCCGATTACTTTGTTTAGCTATCAAAAAACGAGTTTTGGGTCAGCACTAGTATATATTTGTGGATATAAGTGTATAACCGGTATGGGGTAGTCGTTGCCGTGTCTATAGGGATATAAAAAAAAGAAAGTGTAAAAATCCCTCCCCTATAGTAAAGTAATATGATATTTCCAACGTGCTCGGAATGTAACGTAATATACGAGTATGATATTATGTACGTTTATTATGTCCACGATGGAGGGGAGAGTACTTTTGAATATTGTAATAATAACGTATGTTTATATTTGCGAAGTGAATTATTATTTATTGGTTTTTATTTTTTTGCGTATATTTTTATCCATTCTTCAAGACTTTGGTTGACATTTTGCGAAAAACTGCTGCATTTTGCTTCGTAACTTGACGTATGTGTGACATTATGTAATATAATGACATGAATTTATACGTTCAATGAGTGGTTTCTTTCTTTACTAATATTATAGAGTTTAGAGTATTTACTACATTTTAGATTCTGAACGAAGTGAAGAAGCTAGTGTTTTTACAATGATGTTTATTTTTATTTTTTCTGTGTACAACTTTTTGTATGGAAATACTTGTCCAAAAGTTTCGATCAGTAACTTTTTGAAACCGGATTTGTCTCTAGATTGTACTTTAAAGAGGTAATTTTTTGAATTTCTCAATTCTTC